>JAZGTJ010010829.1:0-10876 GCA_036877575.1 Botia almorhae
GTTTTAGTGACGTTAAAATACTCCATTCGCAGACACAACTGTAAGTAAGTCATTTGTAGGTTGATTTCCCCCAAAAAGTGTCAACACAAAACATTGCTGTGTTTTAACCAATAGCAGATGGTGGGAGTGTTTTGTCAATAGATGGGCAGAGAGTACGCACGTCTCCTTTAAAACAACATCTGGAGGCTTTACGAAATCAAATGCGTAGAAGCCGTGTGAACCGATTTTGCGTGGTTTACAATAATGGAAAATCATACAAAGTTCAGGCGATTGCAAATGATAAAAATTGACACCAAGGCCTTTATCCAGTGTTAGCCGTCTTCTTACTGTCTTATAAGTGTTGATTCTGGCGTAAACGAATGGAACGATGTCATTGTATACTTTTAAAGTAGTGTTATAGAATCCTGATAGGTTCCAGATGTGTCTGTGCTTCCTGTAAATGTGTTACTTTTCATTATGTAGCATCCAGATGGAGAGCGTTGCATTGGAACGGTTGTAGCGCTGGCGGGCAGAGGCGACACGTGGCCGCGGTGGTGTGGGTGACGGCTAACGTGATGTGATGATTTATGACATGGCGTGATGGTCCATCTCTTCTGCTCTTCTTCCCTCTCCGTTCCCCTTTTTAAGTCTTAGCTTCATGCTGTTCTCTGAGCATCTAATGAATCCTGGAAGATTTTCTTGATTTAGTAATCAAGAAATCTGAATTCACGAAAGTTATGCGAATAAGGTGTTAGTAAGACACTGTCCCTACATATTTTCAGCTACTTTATTGTGCGTTTTCTGTTTACACAATAAAGTAGTTGTGTTTTCTGGCAGATTTGAACTCATATTTCCCACATGAGCACCATGGCTCAATGTGTCCGCACCACTAAGCCAAGTCCCTGTTGTCTCCTGCTTCTCGTTCCACAGGCTCCAAGGCTGCTGTTGAGTACAGCAATGGGCTGTATGATCTGGGCTCTCCCATGAGCGTCGGGCCGCTGCAGGTGCTGCAGCTGGCCGAGGAGCTGCGGCTGGCTCTGGAGCTGCAGGTCGCAGAGGAGGACCGTAACTCGCTGCGCTCTCAGCTGCCCTGCACCACCGCACAGACCCTCATGGACTGGCTGGAGAAAGGATCGGTAAGCGGTGTGGATAAGACCATTGGTGCATAAGAGTCATGTGACGTGACTGTGGATTAATAATTTACCCAGCTTTCCTTATCCACAAAATCACACCAGCTGTTTTCAGTCAACTCATTCACCTTTAACTAACCTTTAACTTATCAACAACAATTACACTTCGTTGACCTTTAATGTCTGTTTAGTCTGGTCTCATATCCTCAAGTTAACACAGATCAAGAGATTGTTTTCATGTAAACCTTTACGCTGAGTGCATGACACAGATGTTGTTTTTCTCGAATGATAAATTAACAGTTTTCATATTGTGTTTGGAAATGGTCATTTTCCCTCAAACCTACAAAAAATCCTGTGTTTAGACTACATATGTCCAGCAGTATTAAATATTACAGTAAGTACAGAATGCAGTCTATTGCAGCATATGGATCTTTTCTCTTTTGCCCCAGAGGGCCCATTTCTGGCCCGGTATTTGTGTATGTTGCTTGCGTGGATGTTTTTAAAGACTTTGGATCCCCTCTGAGACATTGACAGGGCTGTGCTTCCTGCCTCTCTCCCTCTCTTCATTATTTCTCTCTCTGCACTGTTGTTTTCTACTTATTTGTCTTCACGCGTTCAAATGTCGCTGTCTTTGCTGGGCAAAATCACTGTTTGGTTTTTTTTAGCCGGACTTTGTCATCTTATGTCTCTGGGGTAAGTCGACTACTGACGCTTCTGCTTATCTCAGATTCATGCAGCTAGACTAGTTTGGTGATGTGTAACCGGGCCATAAACGAATCCTTCTCCGAATAAATATCTCTGAATAATGTTCTGCTTGTTTTACTGTTGTTCGTTGTTGGCAAAAAACAGTCACAAGATCCATTTAGGCTGTTATTTGGGTATTTAAAGGAAAACGCTTGCGCATGATTCAGTCAGCTGTCCGGGCTGATTCGTTATTCAGTGAACATAGAAAATCACAGTATTTTAAGCAACCTGTTGGCGGAGCTCGAAGATAAATCAGAGGTTTTGTTTTTAAATCCCGGGGTCTTTCTGCAACGCGCTCGCACGCACGCGCGCACGCGTCCCCATGAACTTTGTTTGTCTCAAGAAAAGATCAAACGCACGCGCTCCCTAATTACGGCTGTTAAAAACAGCGCAGGAAATACGATCACGTGGGCATTAGAGGGACTGCATCTCGCTTTGTTCTCGCATGTCAATTCTGGCCCGCGTTTACGCGTAACGATGTTTGCTGACGACGCGGAGACGCGTGCGGAATGTCAGCGGCAGCTGCGGAATAGAGATAAGAAAGGAGGGTCGCGCATCTCATCGCCGATCTGAGACCTGACCTAATCCGTGTGTGCGCGGGGACGGGCGGCTGTCTAGTAGTATTAAAACGCGTGTAGGGTTGTTTATGCATGCACACGCACATTATTGTGTGTGTCTGTGTGTCTGGTGTGGCTCCAGCATCGCAGCTGTCAGGATCAGAGACGCAGCCAGGTGCGCTCCAAAGTTGCGTGCAACGCTAATAAGAGACACTCGCCTCTGCTTGATCTCAGGTTGTAGTCTCTAATACAACTCCATCTCTTGACATAATCGCCCAATCACAGCATTCCACTCCAGAAAAATATCATCCTCTGTTCTTCTTGTCGGTTCCAGAAAAGTTTACAAACAGCATCCGAACGCACCAATAAACTGCACAGTTCATGTGATAACACAACACTTCCCTGAGGGAAATGGCCAGAGTGGTGTTTGCTAGCTCCAGCTGTAGATGTTTAAAAGTTATGACAGTATTCCCCAGAGTGAGTGTATCCCCAGTACCATAACACAAACAGGAAGTGCTGTCAGCAGGACAATATCAGAAGAGTGCCGAGCTGGAGATGCTGTAATGAGGGGTGGTGTTGCTGTAATGACGAAGCTCAGGGCTGGCAACCGGAAGGCTGTTGGTTTGAGTCACGTTAGAAGTGTGCCATAAGCACAGGCCTGCATTTTTTTTGTATTTTCTGCCGTGGGCTCATGGTGATGTCAGCATTAATGAAACGAGGCGGAGCCTCATTTTAATAACATTTTGAATATGTTTATCTTTTATATGACTAGGAATGTAAACGAAGTAAATTGTTTAAATTTTAATTCCACGCTTATGTAAATCCTAGATTGTCTTAGGGTTGTCCACGTAATACATGTTCTGCACGACGTTGCGAATCAAAGATCCGTCACAAATTCCAACATTATAACTCTGTTTCTTATGATGTACATAGTGGCGTTTCAAACGAAAGGTCTTAGAAGATTACAGGATTATGATGTTGGCATCCTGTATTTGCAGCACAGGCTAGTTCGTGCACGTCTCGTGTGCTCCGTGTGGTTACATTCTCTCAGTCAGCCGTGTGTCCATGAAGAAGAGAGCTGGACAGCAGGGTTTCTCATGAAGGTACAAGAACATAGAGATGATGAATCGATGTCCTCCACAGGAAACAGGGTCTTCAGTCTAATGCTTTACAGTTTTGAGTAAAAACAGATGGGGCAGGACTGTAAAGCAGTGTTGCTTTAAATGCCCCTCTCTCTCTCTCTCTCTCTCTCTCTCTCTTTCTCTCTCCCTTTCTTTCTCTCATGCAAATAAGACACTTGCTTGTTTCAGTCGAGACTTGCATTTGGACTTAAACTTAATTAGAGCCACTTTCCCACCAAAGTGAAAAACCAAAAGGCTGCGATACAGAGCCAAAGGCAGAATGGGAGGGGACAGGGAGAGAGGAGCTGGTGGGAAACTGTAAAGAGAGAGAGAGACTTCAGCAAGTAAAGAGAGAGTTTTAGTTAAGAGAGAGAGAGTGTAGCGTGTAACGGGAGTGTAACTCACAGACATTGTTTTCGTCTGACACACGCACACACACACACACACTTCTGTTGTTGAGCTGGCTGGGCAACAGATGCAGGGTCTCAGGCAGACGTCTGGCTTTAGAAACGAGGTTTGTCCAGTTGTCTCAGTATGTTAGGAGGTCCGGTCGCTAGCGGAGCGTACAAGGAGAGGGCGGCTTTGTAAACAGGCGGAGCGTGTCACTGAAACCCAGAGATTGCTGCTACAGTCTCTCCCTCATGATAACGGTAGAGATGGGCCTTCAGCATGGAAGAAGAAATTGACTTTTATAAGCATTTCACTTGGCTTAAAACGGTAAGTTACCGTTTCTTTAAGAGGTTTTGCTGTAAGTCATGTACATCAAGTTATTTGGGATAAAAATGTCTTCCACATTTGTACGCTTCAAATATTAATTTTTTTAAAATGTATTGTTAATATTATAAGTGTAAGTGCTTTTGTTTTGTAGTTGAGCGATTTAACATATGAAATTGTGTTTGGATTTGTTTACGTTTGTTTGTTTGTTGTTGTCGTCGGCTGTTTTTTGTTGTTGTATAAAATCAGGCTGTTGTTTCTGGTGTGCAGTGGGCCGATTTGCGGTAGTACAAAAGCTCTTTATATGCCATCCTTTCCTGCTTTAATGATTCTGACCTCATGCCCTTGAAAACAAACAGAAAAGCTTTCACGAACGCAGCACGCGATACACACCGCGGTAAATCAAGCAGTAAAATTCAATTTAAAAGTACAGGCTCTTGGAACTCCAGTGCGCACACCTGTTGTTGAAGGCGGGAGGCGTTGGAAAGCTAGCGCACGCCTGCCACGGTTGATGTGGTTTACAAGGTATTGTGGGATTGCGGTAAAGCCAGATATGGGCCGTGCGTGTGTGTGTACCGTTTCAGGAAAGAACACCATCACTCTCAAACTGGCACCCCTGCTGTTAAACTCAACCAAGTGTTACATTCCAAAGAAAGAGATCAATTACAGTAATTATGCCACATGTGGAATAACGGTAAAAAAGGCAGTCGAACCCGGATCAGATCAAGAATGGAGGGTTTTAGTGTATTGCAGGGAGGGTCTGTACTGTAAAACTCTCAATACTGTCATACATTCTTGGACAGTGGGGTAATAATTGTCTCTGTAGTTTCTACAGAGCTTCTCTGGAGCCATGTTAGGCCCTCACAGCTCTGAGATCAGTCAGTGGGACATGAAAAAGGGGGAATTCCAGGGCTTGGGGGTTGTCTTGCTGCTTGTAAACACTTCTCTCTGGTGGGGATAGTGAATTGAATTGGTGCTCTCGGGCATCATGAGTCTTTATGTCTGAACTCAGTTCTCTAAAGGTTAAGGTAGTTGCAGATGTGGTCTGTGGAAGATCATTTGTTTTAATGGGCGAGGGGTACGTGGGTATGTGTTTCATGTTTGGTTTGAATTAGGTTCTGATGTTAGCCTGATGTTGGGAGCTTTATGTGGTTTCTGAATTAACGGGCCTGGAAACAGCAGAAGCTTTGATCAATAGAGATTATCTGTGTGACAAGTGCTAGCTCTGCTAGCGTAGCGCTGACAGGGGACACTGTCTCTCATGCTGTGATGTTATTGGCAGTTTTTCAGCTGAGATAGTCTGAAAACTAGACAGAAGATTTATGTTTTCATTAGGTTTGTTATGCTAAATCTGACTATCAATTTTTCCATCTATCTTTCTGTCTGACTGTGTGTGCGTATATATACCATATATACATATACACAATCTGTCAGTCTGTCTGTCTTGTTTAATTTTCTCTTTCTTAGCTTTAAGTTTCAGTTTTTTAAGCAACCTCGGGACACATCTGTCAGTGTGGGTAAACAGTTTCTTTTTTCATTCTTAATTGTGACCTAAATACATTATGCAAATGACCTCATTCATTTGTAATGAGCTGCTTTATTGAGTTCACACCGATGTCACAACTGTCCATTTAAAACTCTTTATTTTGACGCCAAAGTGTCATTTAACACCTTTACAGCAGCACCGAAAAGTATTCGGACCGCTTCTGTTCTTCTCTTTGTTGACGTTTATTCAGTCATAGCCAGCCAGCCATTCATTCTTAAAAAAGCAGACAAGCAGGTTAGCACCTCCTACTGCCCGCCTTTCTGCTGACTTTCAGTTTGTGTGTGTGTGTGTTTGTGTGTGTGTGTGTGAGAGAGTGGCTCAGGTTTTGCTCTCTGAATACTCAATATCCCCTTTTAAACAGTACAACCCAAAATGACCTACATTGTGGCTCCTTCAGGAGATTTTCACTAGTAAAGCAGCTTTTAATAAAAGAATAAATGAATGCCTTAAACAGTGAAAAGACCCCTTTAACATGCGTGTTTATGTTGTTGTGTTGTCATTTTATTTCCTTTAAAGAAACCCATTTCAGGAAATTTCCTCCAGAAATGAAAATTCTGTCTTAATTCACTCGCCTTGTTGACACTTCACATCTGTACGATTTTCTTTCTTCTGTAAAACACGAGAGGGAAAATTTCGAATCCTGCGCCAGATGCTCTTTCTCACGCGGCTACAATAAATGAGAACTTGAAAGCCTCAGCTCCTGTTCACTGTAATTACATGCAAAGACGCAACCAGCAAAATCTTCGAAATTTCTCCTTTCGCATTCCCCTAAAGAAAGAAAATAATACTGGCTTGGAACGACCTGAAGGTCAAAATTATTATTATTATTTTTTTTGGATGACCTGTTTCTTTAAGAACAATGGATGTCAATTGAACATTCCTGTCATGATATGAAGACGTGTGTGTGTGTGTGTGTGTGTGTGTGTGTGTGTGTGTGTGTGTGTCTCCCCACAGGTGAACTATCAGCAACAATCCAGCAACAATGAGACCTATCAGGAGAGGCTGGCGAGATTAGAAGGGGACAAAGAGTCTCTGGTTCTCCAGGTGAGGTTTTTTCCCTCCAGTCTTCTGAGGCATTTCAAACGAACATAATAGTCACAATGCGACACAATGAGAGAACAACTACCCAACACGCTTGTAAAACCCCACAGAGTCAAATCAGGGAACTGTGATGCCTCTGTGAGGGAAAGAGACATGTGACACCCCTTCGCCCGGCCCGGGGTGACACGGCTTGCCCTGTCTCATGCACAATGAAAACAATTATGGCACAAACATAGTGGAAAGGTTAATGTTACACAACACGTAGAACTATGCCATGATGGAAGCCACTGTAGTGTGAGTTTAGCTATTATCAGCGCTGTGTGTTTACTGTAAACTAGCGAGCTTGTTTGTGCTTGTTCTACTGGAGATTATTGTGAATCTGACACTGTTTCAACAGTAAATAGGTGTCAGGATGTTTCCACCTGTTGACAGCTTATGAAGCAGCGGAACGTTTTTTTCCAATACAAATGCCACAGTTTTTAGTATTGCTTTATAAGGTTGTCATTTATGTGCCAGAATAGCAATAGAATAGCAAAAAAAACTTTTTTTTTAATGACAACATTTTTACTAGATAAAAAAATCTGATTTTTATTTTTTCAGTAACATGTAAGTGGCTGTTGCTTGTTCCAAATTTGATGCAATGATAATAAAGTGTTGTGGGTGGTTGCCAGGGTGCTGAGTGGTTGCTAAGGTCTTATACATTGTTGTCACTGTATTGCTATTGTGTTGCTAAGGTTTTCTGACTGTTTTTTTGACAGCATTGATTAAGCTGTAGACATGCAGACCCTTAAAACAAACAGCAATGCAGACCCTTAAAAGAAACAGCAATGTTTTAAAAGTCAACAAATAGCTTACTTGAAATAGTCTCTGCACATTAAACTTGGATAGGTAAAAATACTGTAGCATCAAAAAAGGAGACCTTTACCTTTAAGAATCTACAGAACTAAAAATCTTTACAGCAAGTTCCAAAAGTTGACATACTTCAAAAGCCATCCCCCCTGCACTCTGATTGGTGGATTGCCTTGACTGATAACAACGATTGGCTCCTGAAGCCCTCAAGGTGTTCCACTTCTGATTCTACCTGTCCTGCTGGTTGGCAGTGCTTCAGTTGGGATTAAACAAAAGAGCCTTTTCAAAACAATTGAAGCTCCGGTTCTTGTGTCACTCTGGAACCGCGTCTAGACTGACGAAAGGCAGTTTTTAACCCAGCGGTGCAGATTTTGAGGTACATTCCTCCACTGTGATTGCGTGTTGGTTGGACGTGTGTTGTAAGCGTCATTAGCATACCTGTGGGAGGAACGTGACAAGACATTGCGGGGGGAGTGAAAGAAGGAAACAGGTTTCAGGTTGATCTGAATGAACGTTTGTCTGCTGGTTTTAGGTGAGCGTGCTTACTGATCAGGTTGAGGCTCAAGGGGAGAAGATCAGAGATCTGGAAAGTTCTTTGGAGGAACATCATCATAAACTCATTTCCACTGAGGGAATGCTCCAGCAGGTAAGATCTACATGCTTGCTGCTATGTGTCAGCCTTTGAATTAAGCCTTTAAATAGAATCTGACAAATTTAAGGACAGGAAGTTTAAAACAGCGGTATCTTCTATGCAGCGGCTCAGTTATTGGACCTTGACAGCGTAAACATTCGACAAAGTGTCTAACATTGAAACTTGAGAGTCTTACAGTTTCTCGAGAAGTTACGCAGGTTGTAATTGTGTAAATCTGACTTGTACCCTCTCGGCCACAGAACATGTTTTCAACGTAGTTGATTTATGAAGGTGGGTTAGCAGTGCTTAATTTAGTCCTGGCATAAGTGTGTGACTGGAGCCAACCAACCGCTGTTTGTTTGTTTGCTGGGGTGAATGTAATAGCTGTAAATGTGATAAATGTTTTTAAGTTTGTTTTTGTATTGTTTGTTTTAGAAGTAACAGGGTTGAACTGCTGAATCAGTAACCGCACTCGAACCGTCATATATTTAGTCACAGTGTCCCGGCAGCTGTTCTTTTAAATTTGCGTGGAGTGACTGTTTGGCTGTGTTTATGAGGTTCTGCGTTTGTAGCTGCTATGTTCCTTCAGCATTGCCAAGAGAAACCCGTAATTGTCTGTGCTCTGTTTCCATAATCTTGCGTTGAGAAGAAATGTATGAACTTATTCCACTGGGCCTTTCTGTCAGAGCGGGGACTTTGTTTACAAAAGGTTAAATGATTAACATATTGTCAGGTTTCTTTTCACTTCAGAAGTAGTTTTAAAATGTTTTGGTCCTGTTGGTTCGTGAATTAAGGAGATATTTGTTTTGCCCATCGGCCTTGTTTTTGTTCTTAGCTTTAAAATATGAAATGATGAATATTTATTCACATTTTATACAGAATTAAATTTCATTTGTAATTCATATATTATTAATGATTTAGCCATTATGTATTTGGTATGAAACGTCAGCAGATGTTCGGATATGCTGATATTTCCATACAAGTTAATGTGAGTGTTTCCCACAATCCGGAGCTGCTTCCACAGGGATACATGTTCGGAATTCTTTAACCGGCTGCTATGCCGACAATCACATCAGCACAGATGCCAGAGATGGAGAGATAGAGGGACAGAAGAAGTTTTTCCTCTGCTTGATGGGACATGTAAAGTCAGAGCTTAGACACAGCCGTTATCTTCATACCGCATGTCTTCTGTGAATCTTGGGTTTCATTTGAAACCACCTCATTGTATTGCTATAATTTATCGGCACCTGTTGCCGTGGAGACGTTGCAGGTTATTACGTTCCTGTAACGTTACTACACTGTTCTGTATCAGTGAAGGGGGATCGTGACTCGTATCTGCTGTTTTGTAGTTTATCAGTAAGTTTTTGTGTCGGGTTAAGCGCGTTTGCGTGTCTGCGACGGTCTTGTCGTACACACGCGTTTGAGAGGAAACAAAAAGCACACAGTAGATTCAGAGAACGGAAAAATCTGTGTTGTTATTTATCTCTGGTTTTCTGGAGTGACAGAGATTTGTGCTGTGGTTCAGAAACTAAAAAGCAGAACTTGTACTGTGGAATAGGAAGGAGAAGCAGTGTTGAAATCTTTAGTGTGTTTAAGGGGAATTCTGTTCAAGGTCATTAGCACTGCAACACTGCTGAAACAATATCAAAGCCTGTTTACAGAAAACTGACCAATGAGATGTGAGCATTCGGTCACATGTTCCAATCCATTACTAAAGCTGCTTGTCTTTTATAGTTAAATTTTGTCTGTCCAACACTTACAAAAGAGCGTAACTGTGATTTTGTCACATGAGGCCAATGTAATACCGTGTTGTTTTAGACATGCTTTATAGTCATGTAAACATTGTTGTCATTTAATAACAAGTTACAGTACATATCAAACTCATACATAATTATTACCACCTGACATAATCCCTATACCGTAATACCAGCACACCACTGTTTTGTATGCGTTTAAGACAATTTGTGACCTTTCTTGGAAGTGTAAACACTTATTAGCGAAGAATCTCAAAGCTCCGATGAAATTAGCCCTCAATATCAGGAATGTTGAAAAACAAAGTTTCCCTCTTCTGCCCCTTTGCTTCACACACATACACACAGACTCACAGACTCTCTCTCACACACACACATACAGACACACACGAGGGGCAGAGGAAGTAAAAATAGAGTGCTGTTCGTGAGTATATTTAGCGGCGCTTAGCTTTTGGCTAAATGTTACTGTGTGAGAACTTGCCCAGTGGAGCGGCGAGAAGCCTCAACTCTTACTGTATACAGCAGAAGTCGTGTGTGCCCGTGTGTTTGTGTGTCACCATGTGTTTCGTAACGTGTGTGTGTGATTTAGGAGCTCTTCAGCCGGACATCACTGGAGACGCAGAAACTAGAACTGATAGATGAAGTTTCCTATCTGAAACTCAAGCTGGTCAATATGGAGGAGACGCACAACCACATAGATGAAGACGACAAGCATCATAAGGCAGAGGTGCAGTATCATAGCTACAGCTTATGTATATGTGACTTTGTGCGTCAGTGTGTGTGTGTGTATATATATATATATATATATATATA
>JAZGTJ010010830.1:0-17638 GCA_036877575.1 Botia almorhae
ACTACACATTGATCACTATACATTGAGTATGTGCAATCCCTGGGTTTGAACCCACGACCTTGGCGTTGTTAGCGCCATGCTCTAACCACTGAGCTACAGGAAATACTGTTGCCTTTTCTGTTTGATCTCGGAATGTTTAGCAAGTAACTTTAGATGTTAATTTAATGTTAATCTAATGTTAATCTAATGTCAATGTCCTTGCTTCTGGTAAAGCACAGATGAGCTTCTCAGGGATATTCCCAAATCATGCTAAAAACAAAAACGAAGACATTGTAAAATTATTGGAAGAAAGTATTTTTCCCCTTGATTTTCATTGAAAAGGTCAAAATGTCAAACATTTACAAGCCTGTTTGTTTTGAAGGAAATTGACCTGAAAGCATGAGATCTTGTACAGCTGATGTGTGACACATATGTTTGTGTGTTGGTATAAATGTTCAGTTCTGCTCTGTCTCAGGGGTGGGCAGCATTACTCACACGTGCTGCTGTTGGCATGCAGGAGGGTAAACACTGGCACACGCATGAGAAGAGAGAGAGAGGACTGTCATATGAGTGTCTGTGCATTTAGGGGTTTATTTCAAAGATGCTGGACTCCGAAATTAACACCCAACAAATGAGTGATAAGTGATGATAGAGGTGGCGCTGAGTAAATAAAACAGTTCAGCATAATCATCTCCCTGTTAACAATTTTAGGTTGTAAGAACATTTCCATAACGTTTCCATTATGTAAAAAATATTTTAGACATCGTATTAGCACTATTGCTTGGTTATAAAAACAATTCAACATTTTATAATGTTTTTAAAACATAACATTAACTGCTTAAGAATAACATTTGTGATGTATAAGATGTAATTTTAAGGGAACGCTCCACTGACATTACAGCAAGAATGTTTATAACAGAGAACATTTAGAGAACATTAGCCAATGTTCTGAGAACATACCTGTCAGGTCTGGAGTGTGAGACGCAAAGAAAACTTTGACTAATGTTTGGTAAAATTTAATAAACAATCTTGCTGTAACGTTAGTAGAACAGTTTTTTAACATTACATAAAATGGATATCAAAAATGTTTTTCCTAGGTTGTTAGTGGAACATTTTAAAAACGTTACAGAATCGAGATTGATTAACGTTCTTGTAACCGAGCAGTGACATTGATATGGAATTTTTTGGTCTTTAACTTTTCTCACGTAATAGAAACATTAGGGAAACATTTTTACAACCTCAAACTGTAAGCTGGGTACGCTCATGTATTTATTTCACAGATATAAAAATATGTCAGACACGTACATATATGCAAATGTGTTTATGGAGTATGTGACGATATATGAGGTTTCTGTAGTATTGCTGTGTACAGCACAGCTGATATTAGTAGTTCAGTGTGTATGTGGGGACATACGGCTAACACACAGCCTGGCCCAGATTCTGATACAGCAGAAATTGTGCCTTTGTCTTATTATCTAACAGAGAAAGGCAGGAGAAAGTGAGGTAAGTACCTTCAGTCACAGTCTATATTTATTCTGCGCCTGAGTCGCAACCGATCTGTCTGTGATCCTGCCAGCGTGGAGGGATGCATTGGAAGCATCCAGCCTTCTGGAAGCTTCAGTTGTGATCTGTTGAGATGCGGTTGCAATACAGCATGAGTGCCACTAGAGGCAGCAGAGGGGAAGAAACGGTCCACAGGGAGTGGAAGTGATAGATGAAATACAGCATCATATAATCAGAGATCAGAGTAAGACAGCTGCACTATAATGAAGTATCTTATAATGTAAAAATATGACCTTATAGGACAGTATTTATCATTAAAGCCTCTGTGACGGATAAAGTGTCACTTAGTTAGTTAGAGGGGTCAGCCCTCTTGTGCCTTCCCAGCAGGGAACGTTCTCAGAACGTTGGCTAACCTTCTGTCAGTGTTCTTTCAAAGTAAGTGAAAAGTATTGATGTGACAGTTACCCTCAGTGTTTGTGACATCATCCACTTATTTTTCATCTGTTACGTGAGTGCAAAAGTTCTCACACGATTGTGTATTCAAATGGCCGTTAGACTTTTCTGTGTGCGTTATCGTCATCTTTGCACAAAATAGCTTAAAAAACTAACATTTCAGTTCTTTTTAGTCCCAAACTGTATTTTAGACAAAGGTGAAGTAGCTGTCGGCTCTTTTCATTCCTCTTGTGAGTGGTCGAGGGTTTAATATCTGCACTTTTACACATCTCATCTCCAGCGATACTCCTGCAGCGTTTCAGTGTGTGTGTGTGTGTGTGTAGATGTATTGTAATTCTTGCTCTGTTAACCTTGGAGTTAATGGGTTTCTACATAACTCTACAGTCTTGACAAACTGCCCGTGAACTGCTGCTTTTCCTTTTGTCTGGCAACTATTTCTCACTCTGATATTCTAGATAAATTCATAGCTATTCCATAACATTCATTACAGGTGTGTATACAGTATGAGGCATCTTTACTCAGTTGGAAGTTTTATCGGACCCCAGGGTTATCAAGGAAGAACGTTTCCATGGTGACTGTGTTATGACATCAGCAGGTGTGTGCTATGAGGAGTAAGAGTGAAACTGGGAGCGACTAATCTGAATTATACAATCCCCATTCACACTAAGAACTGAATCAGTTGTATCGCTTCAGTTCATGTTAAGTTTAAACTTTCAATCGGTAATGTCGTGCTGCATTTCTGTAGCGTTTCATGTGCTTGTTTTTATTGATAATTCTTGCAAGTCTAAGCTCAGTTTCAATGTAATTAAGTTTCAATTAAAGTGCATGCAAACATTATTGTCACATGACATACACAGCAGAATCTATTCGTCTCTTTGTATCACACAGTGGTCTATAGGCTTGACTAAACAACTGTGATTTAATTGACACAGGCTGGGTATAGATATAACGTCTGTGTGTATCTATAATGCTCCTTCTATACGTCTCACATTGTCCCTTATAGACACATGGGTGGGTGATTTAGGAGAGGAAGAGATGATGAGATGCATTCCTGCACATGCACACATGCATACTCAGCATCTCGGCTGTGTAGCAGTGCTATTGACGCACGTGGGTGGGGCAGTTTTCCTGATGCATTCAGCACTGCCCCGATTGCCCCTTTAAAAAACATAGCAGAGGTGAAACAACGCAGACAGCTACATTATTTTGATCTTAACCTACTTATCACCATAAGAATATCTCCAGCTGTGTGTTGCTCTCTCCTCATGCGTGTTTTCCTTTATTTAGCCTCTTGTAGTCAGACCTAAACATCATCTGATACACAATGCAGCAGCTTATTCTAACTAAGAAACTGCCCACTTAGACAGAAACCGTTTGACTGACAGGTAAACTGGCCAACCACAGGTTGTTGTGTTTTTACATTGAATAAAATGGGTTTAGACACTGTGTTTGAAATTTCTGTCCATCTTTGACTTTAAGGTGACTAATAAAAAACGTTAGCATGCATACTATATCAGTGTAGTATGCATATTATAAAAGCGGCAGCATGCTCTGTTGTATACTTAACATTTTGCCAATGGTGGAGAGTAGTGCAGAAGTATGCTAATATTTCTGTCAGCTGTTTACTCCTCAGTAAGATACAGTTGTGTGTGTCCTCTGTCGTCCACTGGACCATTAGCAAAGTCAGGAAGTGTGTTGTGTGTCTATCTGTCTGTGGTGTATGTAAGTGTGTAAGTGCTCCATTACCCAAGCATTTGTGCACAGGTGTGTACATATAAGAGAGAGAGAAAGAGAGAGAGAGAGAGAAAGAGGCAAAGTAGCGAAAAGAGGAAGAGGGCAATCACTAATGGAGGGAAAGTTGGATTTTTTCCCCCCTTTCTTTCCATCCACAAGTTAAAATTGAATCAGTGATGAAGTATTTATGTGAACTCAGTGTGGCTTTCCAGTCTGGTGCTCCAAACAGACTGCAGATAGAGAGAGAGCGAGAGAGAGAGAGACAGACAGACAGACAGACAGACAGAGAGAGAAAGAGAGAGAGAGACAGAGAGTGTGTGTGTACTGTGTTCTTCTTCTGTGTTTACAGGCAGCAGAGGCAGAGCTGTTGTCCCAGCTAACAGGGAATGTTCTTAGAATGTTGGCTAGCGTTCTTTAAAAGTTCTCTCAAAGTTATCAAGCAATGTTGATACAGTAACATCAATAGAAGTCTCCTCATGCCCTGATAGCAAGTGAAGCGGTCTAAATATATTCTCCCTCTTCAAACGGTAAAACAGTCCACTAACAACTGAAGATAATAAAGAATAACATTTATTGTATATGATATGTAATGTTAAAAAATGTTCTACCAACGTTACTGCAGGAACTTTCTTGATAACTGTAAGAGAACTAGAGAGCGTTAGGCAATGTTTTGAGAACTGTCTGCTAGCTGGGCTGGCTTGATAAGAGCACTCTTGAGGGAGGGCAGGATATGCTTTACAAGCTAGTTTTCTATTGCTAGTCTCTCCGAAACTGCCTACATTACCTAAAGTAACATTGTCCTAGTAATGAAGGACAGCCATAAACGGTAAAGAACAGTCAAAGAACAGTCAAAGAACAGTAAAAGAACAGTATAATGGAAATGGGTTTAAGTTTCAGACCAGAGAAGGATCAGCTATTACCTCAGGCTCAGGGTAATGGTCAGGAAGGAGTCATAAGATTTTACGGCGTGATGCACCGACGTTTGTGGAAAACGAGTTTGCTCATGCATTCTACAACAGCTGCACGCCAGCGCGTCTGTTAAATGTAAACCACACAGCAATGAGTGCATCTCTCTATAGACCTGAACACAAGCCACGTCACTCCTGCTGGCATTCACACGGCTGTCTGATGCCATAAATGCAACAGTAATATCATAAGCAGAAAGATCAGACTTGATCTAATAAAGTTAAAGGCCCACCAACGTTACTGCTGCCCTAGCAGCCTTTTAAAAACACTGTATCAATCAATCTATATCAAACACACACACACACACACAGTTTACCGTTTCCTAATACACTATATGAAACTGTAGTGTCCTATACGGAGCAGAGTTAAACATTTTCTTTCAGCCATTGTTGACCACCCCAGCTAACAATTTTAAGGTGCAAGAACATTCCCCAAATGTTTTCATTTAGTAACAAAAACTGTTAGAAATGTTACTGCGAATGTTTAAGGAACGTCCAGTTTTATTACTGTTATTGCTCGTGTCTAAGAACGTTATTCAAACATTTTTTTGCTGTATCTCGGATAGACCTGCAGGACCATCTGCATGATTCTCAGGTTCAATCAGTCTCTCACTGCTGCATCTGTTTATTGACGTCTCTGGCTGACAGTGTCACACAATGTGTGGAGTATGTCATCCAGCTGGGCTGATGTCATCCAGGATGCGACCCAAAGCTGCAGGCTGGTGCATTAGCATCAGACCGCCCTTTGTGGCATCATTGATGGTGTCAAGGCTAAACACTAAACAAGCACGTATTCACACACACACACACACACGCACACATGCCTACACAATCCATCTTCAGCTCTCTGACTCAGCTGTTTCTGGCAGTAAGGTCAGCCCGGCAGGTCCAGTGAGCCCTGGAGGAAAGCAGGAGGTAAAAGAGACAGCACAGCCCTCAGATCATGCTACATACTGTACTGCAGAAATAGTGATAGTAGTATGAAAGTGTGTTATTTTGAACAAAGCCAAAGGAAGTGAAAGTCGTATTGGGTTTATAACTTATGTATACAAAAACTTTTCAGAAGTTTGTTCAGGTTCAGAATCTACACCAAATGATATATGGGGACGATGAGCATATTTTCCAGTAGGTGTCGTGCTCAAATGATTCTGTTCATACGCCAGCTCACGGTAGCAGCTCGGTTATGTTCTGTATGAATGAATAAGCAAAGTCAAGCTGTAACCTGTAACCATAGTGACAGTCACTGAATTAAATATCAACACTGGTGGCATTCATAACCCTGGAAGGTTTAATCACAACGGACAGGAGCTGTTTTAATAAACCCGTGCAGTCTTCATTAATCTGATCGTGTTGTTTTAAGAGCACGTCGGCGTGCTAACGTGCCCTTCAGTTGTGTCACAATCAGAATTCTGCGTGTGAATGTGACACTTGTAATATTTCTGTGAGTTGCACCCTGGTGTGACCCCAGCGTGACCTCGGCAGATCTGACACAAACCCCGCTGAGGCTTCAGTGAAGACCTGCTGTCAGACCTCACACACCGACCGTGTGTATGTTCCTCCACCTAATCCTCTGCTTTCATCTGTCTCACTCCCCAGCGAATGATTTGAGGTTGTAGGAACGTTTCCGTAATGTTTCCATTAAGTAACAAAAACATTAAATGTGTTATTTTAGAAGTTCTAGAAACTGTTGTTCTGGGGAGATTTAATGAAATTAAACTAAAACTGTTAGCTGGGGTTGTTTTTTGCACACGGGTCCCCAGCATTAAAAGCTGATTTGCTGATGCTCCAGTTTATGTTGTGTTTTTAATACTGGTGTGCTGGTTAACCACAAAAAACTGTGTGTGTGTGTGTGTGTTTGTGTGTGAGAGAGAGTATATGTTCTGTTGAGATAACAGTCATGCAGTGTGAGACATATGCCACACACTCACTCCGCATGCTGTCAGAGGAAGCAGGAAGTGATGTAAATGTGTGTGTGTGCTTGTATAGTGTGAGCGGTTCTGCTCCTGATCATAAAATTGTGCAGTTGTGATGACAGTATTTTTGAAACAGTTTGCTGAAGTGTGTGTGTGTGTGTGTGTGTGTGTGTGGTTGAGCTGTTAGTTGTGCATGTGTGTCAGTCTGACGGAGCTCCTAGAGTTTTGATTTATGACAGGGTGAATTTGAGAGTCAGTCATTCAACGTCAGGACAGTGTCCACGAATTTCTCTCTTCTCCCGAACACTTCTCAGAGCTTCATGCTCTCATGGCTAGAAAAACAATATTCTGTTTGTTTCGAAGTCCCCCTGCAGTTCCCCTGAGGAGAGAAAATGTGAATGTTGTTACTGAGCCGTGCTGTCAACGTGTGCTGTGTGTGTGTTGAGCCATCTGACGGCCACACCCTCCATCGCAGCATTCCTGGTTCTGTGATTGGCCCTGGAGGAGGGGGTGGAGTCAGTAGCCATGTGCTGGCGAGAGCTCAGCACGTGCTTTACACGCGATTCCTGTGCTTAACCTTTCCTCACCCTCTCTCTCTCTCTCTCTTTCTCGTGCTCTCTCTCTCTAATAGGCTCAGCAGGAAAGCAATAATCAAAATGTCAATCAGACAATGAATGTTTTGCCCACTTATGGTAATTTGAACAAATACAGTCATTAAACTACATCAATGTGTCTTGTCTTGGTCTGTTTTTGTGATCTTGAAAAACGAATGACACAAACACAAAGAGACCACGCGGTCTAGTAACCTTTGTGATGCATGTACAGGAGAGAATGTTGGGAAGCTGAGCACACACACAAGAGAAAATGTACCAGCACACACAGAGCTAATGTTCAGTGTTAAAACAGAGGTGGCGATGTAATTGGGAGACTCTGAGGGGTTCTACCCAGCATGCTTTGCGACCAGGTCCTCTGCAGTCCTCATTAATATTAAAAGGGGAACCGAGCGCTGCAATGTGTTGTGACTGCGAAGATCTGCAGCTCTGGTGAGAGAACTGAGAATGAAATGAAGACACGTGACAGAGGAGGGAGCGCTTGTGGGGTACAGCCCAAAAGAAATGAAATGGGAAGGGGGCGGAGTTATCTGCCATCATCATGTTGGAGTTGTTAGTGCTCATGAACTGAAAGGACGAGACTGTGACGGAGCAGCTGATCAGATGACGATTGTGTGTGTTGATGAAGCTCGAGTCATCGACACACGCTGCCGTAAATGAACTGAGTAAAACAGACAGTGCTGAGAAACAGTTGTCATGCTTAAAATTTGTGTTTCATATCGGAGAAGCTGTTGAACCTTTTGTTCCTTGAGTTTATGTAACATGTTACAATTCCCTCTTATTGACCTGAAATACATTTAATCACATTTATTTTCTTATTAATTTATTACTTCCTGTTGCCATTACTGTGTGTGGAATTATAACCAGGCACGATGAATCAATGACAATATGTCACTCATTTTATCATACTAACGCTTACTGCAAGAATGTTTTTGATAACTCTGAGAGAACTTTGAGAGAACGTAAGCCAACATTCTGAGAAGGTTCCCTGTTAGCTGGAGTGTTTGTTAAAGTTTATTAACAGGTAAAGAGTGTTACTCTTGGCTTCATCTGATGTTTATTGAAACGCTGTTTTGTAACTCAATTGTCATTAGCGGAACAGTGAACGCGCAGTTTCAGTGTTTGGACTGTGCATCACCCTGCCTATACTGTACACTGACATGTGTCCTTGTGTCTCTATGTATCCATGTGTGTGTGTTAACATGCTCTGTGTGCTGTTGGTGTCTTCTAGGCTCATGTGCTTCAGCGCTGGTTTGTTCATCACGACTCTAGTTTGAGTGCAGACGGTTCGCTGGAGACTCAAGGTGGACCAGTAAATATCCCAGTTCTCCTCGCTGTATATGACCTCTTAACACTTTCATCCTCTCCTTTCTCGCCCGTTGTGTGTGTCCATGTGGCTTTTGAACCATTTGTGTGTGCTAAACTCCTGTGGTTGTCGTATAACTGGTGGCAGATCTTGTGTTGTAATGTTTTGAATGTGTTTTCTCACCTTACGCTCTTTCCAAATGGCTGGTTTTGTGTATGTGACTCAGTCTGTATTCCCCACACGGGATTCTGTGTGTTTTAAGTGTGTGTTTGTGTTGTACAGTTTTTGTGTATGTTTGTCTGATGAATTTGCAGTCGGGTTGTTCTCCTGCTTTGTCCTCTGATTGCTGAAATCTGTCCGAATTTTAAAAACCTCTTTTTCTTTCTGTCTGCAGATGTACTGTTGAGTTCAGTTATTGAATTCTCGCCTGAGTTAGATGTTTTTTGCTCTTATTGATTCTTAATTACCCAGCTAACAATTTTAGGCTGTGAGAACATTTCCCTAATGTTTCCAAGTTATTTAGAAAGTTCTAGGATTTTTCAAAACGTCCAGTTATTCAAAATTGAATTCTGTTACATTTTTAAAACCGCTAGTTCCACTAACAACTTAAGAACAACGTTTTTGAAAATATGATATATAACGTTCAAAAAACATTCCACTGCAGAACATTTTAGATCATTTTTAGAGAATGTTGGGAGAGAAGGAGAAGCTAGCGTTCAGGCTGAGTGAGCATTGGTCTGGCTGGGTCAGAGAACATGTGACCAACAGTAACTGCCGTCTGCATTGGAAGAAACTGTGTGTGCTAATTGTGCATTTAATTGTAACTGCTAATGAATGGCTGAACATGTAGTTTCTGAAGCAATTAAGCGCCTGTTTCCATTGAAATATGTGTACAGACAAATCCATGAAGCTGTGAAACACACACACAATTACTGGCCGGTCATGAGGACAGATGTGTTTTCCATGTGGTCACTACAAAATTGAGTAAATAAAGGATGAAAACGACTTCTTCCTGTTTGTATTGCAGTATTGCATCCACGCATCTGTTAGTCATCTCCTGAAAAATAACATAAACTAAATCAGAGCTGAAATTTCTAGACTGTGTAGCATCTGACAAATCATTTCGAGAGCTCTATAAAACTGTGACCACATCAGAGCGATATCCATTAGTGACTGCATGGAAATCCCTCAGGGATCTTTATACAGAGCAGCAAGGTGAAGACCGCAGAATTCCGAGCAGGGAAATGGCGGAAGAAAATGAAGAAGGCGATATAAAGCTGTTTCTGAAATACTGCAGCGCTGCTGGGAATCAGGGAATATTGGAATGGTCTGGAACCTTCCTAAATTCCTAATCAGAGCTGTGAACCAGATTCTCTCATGTGTGTATTTATGAAGAGTTAAAACATTATAAAGGTCTTGATACCGATCACAAAATGTGTTGGGATGAAACATGATTCCCCCGTTTGTAGATTCCCTGTTTCTTTAACCCTGTTTCTCTTCCCTCTCCCGCAGGCAGATACAGCGACCAGTTTTCTGCGTGCGGCACGCTCAGGTAATCTGGAAAAGGCTCTGGACCACATCAAAAATGGGATGGACATCAACACAGCCAATCAGGTGAGAGAGAATCCATTGTGACGTCATCGAGCGATAAAATGGCCACAGATTTGCAGACTTTTAAGAAGAGGCTAAAACCTTTTTTAATGACCAAGAGACCGGTTGGGAAGCATCTTTGATTCGGGTCAATAAGCAACCACGAGCAACTCCATAGCAGCGTGCTTAAAACACTCCTAAACACACCTTAGCAACCACATTGCATTGGTAAGCCTCACTCACATTTTCTTCCAGTTTTGTGTTTGTTTGTATAGTCTATCCTTAACCCTCATCCTACCCCTAAACCTAACCCTCACGTAAATCTTTTAGCATCTTTACATTTTCAAAAGCTTCATTTAGTATGTTTAATAATTCATTTCCCTCATGGGGACCGCTGACTGGTCATCACAATGTAGGTGTGTGTGAGTTTTAATATTGTTGTGTGTACCACACACACAAGACCACACACACACACACACACACACACACACTTAGTACGCATCATTCACAGACAGAACTCTTATCAGGAACCTGTCATGGCCTCTGATATGTGACCTTGGCTTCTTGAATCTCAGTGGTTTCTATAATGTTGTGTTTGGGTAACCTGAAGGTTCACTTCCTGTGTGTGTTACTGATATCTCTCTGAGGATGTCACTGCTGCTGGAGCTCAGAGCTGACAGTGAGATGGATTAAACCCTCCACACGCGAGTGAATGCACGACTCAGCATCTTATTTTAAAGACGTGTTCTCGCGGCCCAGCTCGGTTTAGAGGAGGTGATTGTTACTGGAATTATTAGACGCTTCATGATTCTGCCCTCAAGTGTCATTCGTGATTATTTTACAGCTGTAAATAAGATTAATTTTCTGTTTTTGATCATCTGTTCACTAGTGATATATATGAAAGAGTATCAATAAAATAAAAGGTGATATAATGATGTTACCAAATAAATACTTTTGTAATGTTATCGATAGAGTTAATTAATTAAGTTAGTTAACTGGTAATGCCAAGCAGACACGTGTAACTGTTTTCACTGCGCTCCTCCTTACCGCTTGTGTGCATCCTGTCATCTCCATCCTCTCTCTCTCTCTCCCTCTCTCTCTTCACTCTCTCCCCCTCCCACACCCTTCTTTTGTTGTCTGCGCATGCGCTGTGCAGCCGCAGTATGGAGCATTTTGCAATGAGTGACACTGCAGTATGGAGGGGATTCCAGTCAGATTAGCAGCGCAGAGCCCCCTCCCGGCTGCCTCAGTTGCCACACTGATCTTCCTAACACATGCACATACTGTTCTCCAGTCAGAGCGCACCTCTGTCAGGCACCGTCTGCTGTACAAACTCCTCGCTTGCCTGTTTTCTCACGGTGGCATTTATTGCTGTTTCCACCCCACCCTTTAATGAGACCCCCACAGATCTGTAGACATCTCTGTGCTTCATTGTGTTGTTTTTAGGCTGCCCGTGAGTGATTGACAGGTAGACAGAGAGAGATAAAGAGATAAACTTTAAGAGATAAAGATGATTTTAACGTTTTTTTACCTCATAGAAACATTAGGGAAACATTCCTAGAACCTAAAATTGTTAGCTGGGATGCCGCCCACGACACAGAGGTCCTGGGTTCGATTCCCAGGGAAGACACGCTGGTTAGGGGCGTTTCAGACTTTCTCCAGCAGTAAATTTTCTCTTATATTTGCAGAATGGACTCAACGGGTTGCACTTAGCAGCAAAAGAAGGTCATGTTAAGATGGTGCTGGAGCTCCTGCACAATGGCATTGACCTGGAGACCACCACAAAGGTAAATCTACCTTCCTAAATCCCTCCGACCTCCTCCGGCCGGCCAGGAACAGGTTTGTCCAATGATAGTTCTGAGGGAGAGTTCTGATTGGATGAGACACATTCCAGTCTGCTCTTAAAATGTGATCACACATCAGTTGAATTCTGTATTAATGCATAGTTACTATGTTGCTTGGCAACCGCAAACAGCTTAGTTAATGAACTTAATTGGCCAAAGATTTGCTTTTCAGAATTGAAAATATTACTAATAATAAACATTATGTTGCACAAAGGTGATTTTTGTGGCTTTTTATTTTTTAGCTCTGTGTCAGTCAGTGTACTAGTGACAAAACTACATATACTGACTTAAAATGAATAGTGTTGCTCTTTTCGGAGAGCAAACCAAAAATATAGATGATTTATTTTGCTAAAAATCACTACAAATCACAGGATTGTAAAATATCGTGTCTGAGTGTAAAGAAATTGTGTCTTTGTTATATTTTAACTGCCTATGCAGCTAACAGGGAGCGTTATTTAAAAGTTTTGTCGAAGTTATCAAAAAACATTATCGCAATAATGTTAGTAGAGTTTTTTGAACATTATGTATCATGTATATATTATATATAGTGTTAAAAACATTATTCTTGGGTTGTTAGTGGAATGTTTTAAAACTGTTGCAGAAAAAATGTTTGAATAATGTTCTATAACCAAGCAATAGCATTAATACAACGTCTCAAAAACATTCTTTCACAGAACTTTCAAACGTACTTATTGAGAATGTTAGGGAAACGTTCGTACAACCTACAATGGTTCGTTGAGTGAACCGTCTGTATGATGCTGTTCTTGTTCCTCCTGGGCAGAAAGGGAACACGGCTCTTCATATTGCTGCTCTGGCCGGTCAGGAGAAAGTGGTCGCTGAGTTGATCCACTATGGTGCCAATGTCAACGCCCAGTCTCAGGTTGGTCTGAAATTCCCCAGCAGCATTTAATAACAAACCCAGAAATGATTTGGCTTATTTATTTGTTGTGTTGTGTTATTTGTATGTTCTGCAGAAAGGTTTCAGTCCTCTGTACATGGCAGCACAAGAGAACCATTTGGAAGTGGTGAAGTATCTACTTGAACATGGAGCCAATCAGAGCCTTCCAACTGAGGTGAGTGGCACGCCCTTCCACCAATCAGAGACCAACGTGTCAAATCCAAATGACCCTAATTAAATCCCCCATAATTCTCTTTGCAGGATGGCTTTACACCTCTGGCAGTGGCTCTCCAGCAGGGGCATGAGAACGTGGTGGCCCTCTTAATAAACTATGGCACCAAGGGCAAAGTGCGTCTGCCGGCCCTGCACATCGCTGCTCGTAATGATGACACGCGCACTGCGGCGGTACTGCTGCAGAATGACCCCAACCCAGACGTTCTGAGCAAGGTATATATATCGCATGTCTGCAGGGCTGCATCACGACTCAATGAGCTCGCATTGCATGCGCCCTTAGCTTGTAATTGCAGCGATGTAACAAGGTAAAAGTGAACAATAAACAGAACCGACTTTGTTGAAGATCCGTCAGCGGAGGTGTTTGTGTTTTATACAAATACTGAATCAGTGAAATGTTATACTGTCTGTTTGCTGTCTGAGCTTTTCTGTAGCTCAATTACTAAAACACCCAGCTAGCAGGGAACGTTTTCAGCTAACATTCTCTAAACGTTCTCCTAATGTTATTCAAAATCTTTATTACAGTAACGTTTAGTGGCGAAATTTTTTATGTTGTATATCATTTTTCAAAAATGTTATTCTTAAGTTGTAAGTGGAACGTTTTTAAAACGTTACATAAAGTAAGTTGAAATAACATTCTTGTGAGCAAGCAGTAGCGTTAACGTAAATGTCTCTTTGCAGACCGGCTTTACTCCTCTTCACATCGCAGCCCATTATGAAAACCTCAGTGTTGCGCAGCTTTTGATAAACAGAGGAGCCAATGTGAACTTCACCCCTAAGGTCAGTTCAGCTATGATTTTAAATGCCACGTTCCTCTTCTTCTCCTTAAATTCACCCTGTCTCATGTTCTCCTCTGTTTTCTTTTGAAGAACGGCATCACTCCCTTACATATCGCTTCCAGGAGAGGGAACGTGATTATGGTGCGACTTCTGTTGGACAGAGGAGCTCAGATAGAGGCCAGGACGAAGGTACGGTAACTGTAATCAGATAGTATGTCATTTATCTGAACAACTAGTTTGTCTTAACTAAGGTTTATCCGTGTGTAATTAGGCTGGTTTAAGGTCCACCAAACACCAAACAGATAACTAAAAATGACCTGAACTAAAACAAAAATTAAGACGGATTAGATAAACACAACAAATAGTCGGTTGGTGGGTGACTAATAATCTAGTCATCTATGCAACGCATTACTAGCATACATCCAGCCTAACCACAGCAACATCGTTTGCTGTTGAGATGAAACATTTCACTGCTGAAACTGGTTTATTTACGTCTAACTCATGGAGGTTGACCCATTTTTTCACCACTGGGGAATAAACGGGTATTTTCTCTTCGTGAAAACACACTCTTTTAAAAACACTCTGTTTAATGCAGCGCTTCCAGTAAGCAATGAAATCAAGCAGGGCTGAAACATTTCTCGCTGATTTCCATAATGACCGACTGCAGCATTCTGTCCGTCTCCTGCAGGACGAGTTGACGCCGCTGCATTGTGCAGCCAGGAACGGTCACGTACGTGTCGTGGAGATCCTGCTGGATCAGGGGGCCCCCATTCAAGCCAAAACCAAGGTGCCTAAACTGTGATACTCACACAGGCCTTACTGTAAACTTACACAGGCCTTACTGTAAACTTCTACTGTAGTTTACCGTATGTTCTGAGACACGGATAACAAGTTTCGGTTTGAAGAATGTTCAGATCTACAACCTAAGTTCTACAGACGTTCAAAACGACCAGGTTTTTAATGTTGCATTAACGTTATTGCTTGTTTACTTTTTATTTATAAAAATTGTTAATTCTGTAACGTTTTCAAAACATTCCACTGTCAGCTAAAGAATAAAGTTGTTGGTATATAACAGTAAAAAAAGTTCTACTACCCTTACAGCACGAACTTTTTGAGAACTTTGATAGAACGTTAGCCAATGTTCTGAAAACGTTCCCTGTTACCTGGGTAACAGCTTCACCTGGACTTCCAGCAGCGCTCATACTGTACTGTGGTTATGCTGATCAGCTGAGGAAATGTTGTCTCCCTCTGCAGAACGGTCTGTCTCCCATCCACATGGCTGCACAGGGCGATCACATGGATTGCGTCAGACAGCTACTGCAATACAACGCAGAGATCGATGACATCACCCTGGACCACCTGACCCCGCTGCATGTCGCAGCACACTGTGGGCACCACCGCATGGTCAAGATGCTGTTGGACAAGGGTGCAAAAGCTAATGCTCGTGCTCTGGTTAGTGTGTCTTCCATATTACTGTATTACTGTTTTACTGTATGTTCTATTAAAGACAGGGTGGATGATTATTTTCAGAAACATTTTGTGTTATGCTGGTTGAAAGTCTCTTCACATCCTGATCGCAATCGCTAAATGACCTACATATATTTATATAAATAAATATCACCTGTAGAAGGCCAAGCAGGACCATAAACTGTTTGTCCAATCATTGCGTTCGATCTGAACGTATGTTCTTAAAATCTTATGCTTTTAGAGCTAGCTTGCTTTTGCTAATGTCTCTGAAATCTTAAAAAACTTTAATGTTCAATTAATTCGACAATGGTAATGTTCTTGGTAATCATGTATCATGGCTTTCATTTTGAGGGCCCTAGACAAAACATTTATGGATTTCCTCCCCATCCGCTAGAACTGTAATGCAATTAAAATATGGCAATAACGTTTTGTATTATCTAATAAAAACTTTTTTACTTGCTGTGTATGTTGAACTTCATCACGTCATCTACACAAGCACCACAGCAGTGTTCTGATCAGCTGAGCGCTGTGCTCTTATATGTTTATTGGTTTCTTGTAGAATGGGTTCACCCCGCTGCACATCGCCTGCAAGAAGAACCACATGAGGTCCATGGACCTTCTGCTGAAGCACTTGGCATCTCTGGAGGCTGTGACAGAGGTCAGATTTCCTGCTGACAGTCAGTGTGATGGATAACCTGCATTCACACTGCACCAGCTGTCTGTTCAGCTCCACTCTTCTATAATACAGAAACATTATATACACAAAATGTTCAGGATTATAATGCTGTATATATGATATGTTATATGATATTATATTAAAGCTCCAGTCTGTAACTTCTTTTGGTTATAAAAGAACAAACATCAGTTATTGAGCGAGTACACAACAGATCAGTGTTCAGCACGATCTCTTTAACTTACACTGATTCACATCTGTACGTTTATATAATAATGATTTATCATTTACTCTGTTGGGTCAGACTTCCCAGGAAATGTCAGTTTGGCTTCATTCGACGTCAACGGGCATAAAGAAAGCTGCATTTTTATGTTTCAAACAGAGATGGCGACAGAGAGGCAAACGTTACAGATTGCAGCTTTAATATATATAAAAAATGTATATTATAATAATATATTGTACTGTATTACATGACATGATATGTTTTGCTCTTTTAGTCGGGTCTGACGCCACTGCATGTGGCTGCATTTATGGGGCATCTTAACATAGTGAAGAACCTTCTTCAGAGAGGAGCGTCACCCAATGCATCAAACGTGGTAAAAACTGATCTGAAGTCAACAATCACAGCCCACTAGCACAGCTCCTCTGCTTTACAGTGTCCAATGTCTTAGTTTTCCATCCCCAACTGGACTTCTATTGTGTCTGTGTCATCACAGAAAGTGGAGACGCCTTTGCACATGGCCGCCCGGGCGGGTCACTGCGAGGTGGCCCAGTTCCTGCTACAGAACAACGCACAGGTGGATGCTAAAGCCAAGGACGATCAGACGCCTCTGCACTGCGCCGCTCGAATGGGACATAAGGAGCTGGTGAAGATGCTGCTGGAACATGAAGCCAATCCGGATTCAGCCACCACGGCAGGCCACACCCCTCTGCACATCGCCGCCCGCGAGGGACACGCCCAGACCACGCGCATCCTGCTCGACGGGAACGCCCAGCAAACCAAAATGACCAAGGTTGCTATCTCTCGTCCTCTCTTCTCTCCTGTCTCTACTCAGCTCTCCTTTTCTAAGCTCCGCCTTAAAAATTTTATTGACCCAGCACACCTTAGCAACTGTTGCCACCCACCATTGTTTTAAAAATCACAATGTTTACATGTTTCTATAGCATTCTGTAGCAAGTGACCAGCAGTAAACAAGTGGGCGGGGCTTGCTGAGGGGTTAGTTAACAAGCAGAACATGGACAAGAAAATCTCCAGCTGTATGAACAGTGTATACATCTGTGTTTTCTTACAGAAGGGATTTACCCCTCTACATGTAGCGTGTAAATATGGTAAGGTGGACGTGGCGGAGCTGCTTTTGGAACGAGGGGCAAATCCAAACGCCGCTGGAAAGGTGATTTATCACAGCGAATCTGTTGTCTCAGTGGTGCTCTGTATATATCAGGTGACACACAGAGATGGTTGACCGAGGCCTTGTGTCTTCTCTCTCTTCTGACAGAACGGACTGACACCTCTGCACGTCGCCGTTCATCACAATAACCTGGACGTGGTCAAGCTGCTGGTCAGCAAGGGCGGCTCTCCGCACAGCACTGCAAGAGTGAGACACATTCAATTCAAGTTCGAGAGGCAGAGAATATATATATATATATATATATATATGTATATAGTTTATGTATGCATATATGTGTATAGAA
>JAZGTJ010010831.1:0-17638 GCA_036877575.1 Botia almorhae
CAAGCAGTACCAGTAAAGAGATGTTGCCACAGTCTGAAGCAATGAGCAGGTCATTTGTTATTTTGACCAATGCGGTTTCTGTGCTGTGATATGGCCTAAAGCCTGACTTTTTGTAGGAAGGAGCACAGCTGAGTAGACACTACTTTTTCCAGTATTTTGGACATGTAGGAAGGTTTGAAATCGGTCGATAGTTTTCTAATTCATTGGGATCTAGGTTTGGTTTCTTTATAAGAGGTTTAATGACAGCCATCTTAGTTGAGAGAGGACTGCTCCAATGCCACAATCAGAAGCGTCGACCTCCAGAAAGAATAGCAGGTTGGGATCAGGACGTTTGAGGATTGGGGCGGTGGTGAAACTGGTTTTGAGCCTTGCTAATGCTTGGAGAGCTTGGTCAGTCCACTTGAGTTTAGCTGGCTTTCCTTTGAGTAGCGAAGTGAGAGGTGCTGCTATGATGCTGTAATTTCTAATGAATCTCCGGTAGAAGTTTGCAAATCCTAAGAATCTTTGAAGTCCTTTGACAGTTGAGGGTTGTGGCCATGATGTGACTGCTTTTATTATAGTCATCCATCTCGACCGCTTGGTGGCTAATATTATAGCCCAGAAACGTTGAAACTCACACTTCTCAGCTTTTACGAATTATTGGTTCTCCAATAGGTGTGACAGGACAGTCTTGACATGTTCTATATGTTCAGTTTCAGTCTTGGAGTAAATAAGGATGTCATCTATGTAGGCAATCACGAATCGATTAAGATTGTCCCTGAAGATTTTATTGATGAACGACTGGAATACAGCTGGAGCGTTCGCAAGGCCATACGGCATAACCAGATATTCATAGTGCCCCCTAGTAGTGAGGAAGGTGGTTTTCCATTCGTCTCCCTTTTTAATCCGGACCAGATTATAGGCACTTCTGATGTCAAGCTTGGTGTAGATTTTGGCCTCCCGAAGTTGTTCTAGAGCTGAAGGCACTAAAGGCAGAGGATAACAGAATTTTACAGTAACATTGTTCAAACCTCTGTAATCGATGCATGGTCTCAATCCTCCATCCTTATTTTCTACGAAGAAGAACCCTGCTGCTACTGGAGATGTGGATGGACGAATGAATCCATTACTCAAGGCTTCTTCGATGTATGGCCTTAGATTCTTGAATGGTGAGTGGGTACACTTTACTCTTTGGTGGCATGGCATTGGGAAGTAGATCGATAGCACAATCCCAGGAGCAATGAGGTGACAGTTGTGTGGCCCTGGTCTTGCTTGACTTCCAGTAAATCATGGTAGCAGGCTGGTATGGTGGGTGCTTGATGGTTTTTAGGGCTTTCAACGCTGGTTGTCAGGCAAGGACATGGGAGATCTTGGTTGAAACAGTGTTGGCAGCAGAATGGAGACCATTTCTTGAGCTCACCGAGGTGCCAGGAAATCTCAGGATCATGAGCTGCCAGCCACGGGAATCCTAGGATTACTTCATATTTAGGTGAGTTAATGACATAGAGAAATATGGTTTCTTGATGGAACAGTCCGATCTGCATAGTTAGAGAGGTGGTTAGATGGTGGAGATGCCGATGGCAGGGATGCATGGAATGGTTTTGATGTGATGTTTCTCAATGAGATACTGGTTGATGAGGTTCAGCGCCGCAAATCTGAGTCTACCAGCGCTGTTAATGAGATGAGACCATTATCAGTGGATATCTGAACAGTAAGCATGAATGCCTTGAAAACTTGTAGTGAAAAACTTTCAACACAAATGGAGCGTCAGATTCCCAAACTGCCGCAGCCCAGTCAATCGCTCTCCCAGACAGCAAAGACATAATGAAATGACACTTTTCCAGCTCTGAATGAAAGTGATCGGGTTGCCCCTCAAAGAACGTACGGATCTGGTGTATGAAACAAAGACAACGTTTAGCGGAACCATCAAACTTATGGTCTTAACCCAGTCTTACCGTCTGGGGTGAGATGGGTGGAAGCGATCAAATATAGTGGGTCAGGTTTTCGTTTGTGGACTGCAGCTTAGCCAGTTGTTCTTGGTAAGACAATCATCTCGGTTTGAAATGAATAAGCGGCCTGCAGCTGGGTAACCTCCGCTGGATTCAGAGTGGGCAAAGTATTCTGTAACATCGATGACTCTGGAGTCGAAGTAGATTCCATTTGCGGGGTTTCTAAATACAGCAACCAAATCCAAAACAGTATCCAGTAACAGTAACAGTCAATGAAGCAGGCGAAAAGTCCAATAACAGTAGCCAAACAATCAGGCAACAATACAAAAGGATAATCCAAAAGACGTGAAAACAGGGAGTCAGGCAACAGGTCATACACAGAATAACTGGGAGTTCATTCCACCAGGAAGGAACAAAATAGGTTAACGCCAGAGGGCAATCTGGTACCTCATTGTGTGGGAACAATCCGACATCCCTTGTTTACAGACTGTAGTTGGCGGGAGGGGACATATGTCTGAAGGAGTGAGTTGAGGTAGGAGGGTGAAGTTCCTGTGACTGTCCTAAAGGCCAGGGTCAGAGATTTAAAATTGAAGCAGGCAACTACAGCCTTGATATTACGAGTGCTTGGACTAATACATACACATATAGAAGCACAGAAACATATATACAAACACTTGTGCGCCCACACAACCAGACACATCATGACATTGTGTAATTTTATACCACAGGTGATACTTCTGTTGAATTGTTTTTGTACTTCTGTTGGGATGTTTTAATTCTTTTGAATTTGTAGCTTTTCTTAATTCTTTAAATGTTAAGTGTTTATGAGTTTACAGCATTAACACAATCTGCTAGTGTGACTGTTTATATAAAGTTATTCTTTCACAGTTAAAAAAAATTCTGTTGAATAAATGATTTGTACAGTATTCTGTTGTAAGCAATTATATTGTCCAATCACAAAGTAGATGAAAATGTGTCCTACTTTACCAGTTGCAGTGTTTAAATTAACCTAAAAATGGTTGTAGAATAATTTAAGAAAGAATTTCAAAAATATCCCTTCAAAAAACATAGCTGGACATACTAGAAAGCATTTGTTTAAAACATTAATAGCAAAGGTAACACAATCTAATGGCAGTTTGTAACTATTTTACGTTTGAGTAATTTTAGCAATGGCTAATTCATATTAATTCATACAATCTCGTTCATACGTTTTCGTATGACCTTTTTTGTACAACTCACATATGAATGGTGAGTGTTGAGTTGAGTGTTGCCTCTGCTTATAACAGCCAAAGGAATGTTATTCATATTCCTGTTTCACTCACTTTCTGACGAACCATAAACACTTTAGCCCTAATTAACTCCGGAGCCGCAGCTAATTTCATTTCGCTCAAGTTCACTCAAAGTAATAATATTCCACTAACTACCTGCTCTTCTTCTTTAAAGGTGGAGGCGCTAGACCTCTGGGAATGGGAAAGGTGGAGCACCAGGCCGAGAGTTTACAACTTTGTGTAGGCGTGCTTCACTCTGAAACAATACAATTATATGCTATCTCCCACTTACACAATCATTCTGGGTCTGCACTGGCTGCGTGCACACAAACCATTTGTCTCATGAAATGAGGGTCAAATCATTCGCTGGGGTAAAACCTGCCATGAAACCTGCCTACAGAAGGTAGTTCTCGTCCTGAAGACCCCAATACCTGTTGAGAAAACACAGAGCACACAATTTGATATCCCCTCCAAGTATTCTGACCTGGCCATAGTATTTAGTAAGCAGAAGGCGTCTCAATTATCCCCGCATCACACAGTAGATTGTGCCATTGATTTAATACTGGGCGCAACTCCTCCCAAGGGTCATATATTTCCTTTGTCTCAACCTGAATCCACCGGCATGCAACAATATATTGAAGAAGAACTATCCATAGGCTTCATTCACCTGTCCAACTCGCCAGCATCTGCCGCCTTTTTTTGTTAAAAAGAAGGACAGGGACTGAGGCCATGTATCGATTATTCTGGTTTGAATGACGCCACGATTAAATTCAAAGCGGTTATCCGCTTCCTCTCATTCCCGTGGCCCTAAAACAAATTTGTTGCACCAGATATTTCATGAAGCTAGATTTGAGAAGTGCATATAATCTGGTAACTATTGTAGTGGACGGCGAGGAGGCCTATCGAGTGAAGGTACTGGATCCTGGGGCGGCAGGATCCAGTACCTGGTCGACTGGGAGGGGTACGGCCCGGAGGAGCACTCATGGTTAAATGCAGGGTATATCCTGGACCACACATTCATCAAGGAGATCCATAGAGCCCATCCGGAGAGGCTTTGTGAGGCTTTTTTTTGTTTGGTTATCAAGTTAGGTTGATTGCCTGCCTATTGTTTTTGCTTTGGACTACGTTGTTAATTGTATGCTGCCTGCTCTGACCACTGCCTGTTTACCCATTCTGATTTTGCTCTGTTCACCAGTGTTTGACCTTTGCCTGTTTTTTAATAGTTATTAATATTGTTGCCTATTGTTTACCTAATACATTGTTGCAGATAATATTTTAATATAAAAATTGAAAAACACTTTTTGCATTTGAGTCAAAAGCATGAAATCAGCAATATATAATTAAAGATTTAAAAGCTCATGGAATACAGATGTACTATAAGAGTGAGTGTGTGTTAAGCATGTGTGTATGAGAGTGTTTGTGAGAGTGAGTGTTTGTAAGAATGTGTTTGTAAGAGTGAGTGTATGCGAGGATGTGTGTACTCAAAGTCCATAAATTGTTTAAGAAGATTTAATACTTTGGGTAATGGTCTTCTTCTGCACGGTTTTCTCAGATTTTTTGGCTGTCCCCTTTTCTGGATTTACACTTGTACAACATTTATTATTCTTAAGTGATTTTAATATTTGCATTATTAAAATCTAAATATGTTTTTGTTTAAATAACTAAATAAGAAATATTTATTGTTCATTTGAAAGTGAACTAATCCTTTAAAGAATTAAGTTTGAGATGGCACAGTTAAGGAAATGCAATCCTTTTTTAGGGAAAACAATCCCTTTAAATCACCATAATTAAATTAAATTAAAGTTCACCGCAAAATGATAATTTGCTGTTCATTTGCTTTTGCTCCCCAGGCCATCCAAAATGTAGGGGACTTTTTTCTACAGTAGAACAGTAAAAATATTTTAGCTGAAACCATGGTCCTCTCTGAATAATAAAATGGAAGTCAGTCGGATCCATAACTTTGAGAGTAAAGAAAATAATAATAATTTCCTTTGCTCATGAAGATATATAGTCTGTGCAAGTAACTGGACATCATCTACAACATTTTTACCCCAAATTCACAGCCTGGACAAACAGGATCGAGAGCAGGCTGTGTTCAACACAGAATGCAGCAGTGAGCAGTGTAGTCAATCATAGACTTGGATGTTGATTCTGGAACATGAAAGGCCAACCAGATGCTTTTCCAATCTCTGAAATGCATCTGTGATGGGCTACACTGGTTACTGGTGCATTCTGTGTTAAACACAAGCACTGTTCTCAACCCTGTTTGCTCAGGAACAAAAAGAAACAAAAAAAAAGGAATGTTTTTAAGTTAATTTAAAAAAAGACAATGAAACAACTGCAAACTTGTTACTTTTGAAGGAATTCCAGTGTAGATGCTGCATTCTCTTGGTACTGCAAATGTAATAAAAAGAAAACACTGCAGCAAGTCCAGTGAGAAAGGTTGGCTGCACACCCTCACAGATTATACGACCTTCCAGTCTGACCATCCATCGACTCATCCTTTGCCCCAGAGTACCTCACCTGGACCATGGCCGTGTGTCCCGGCCAATCAGCGGTGAGTAAGGCTTGCGGCCTCAGTCAGTTGACAGAATGTCTCCGTTCCCTCCTTCAGGGAATGGGGGTTACATATGTAACCAGGACGTTCCCTTTCAGTCAGTCACATTCGACGTTACGTCAACTGACTGACGTATGGTGTCCCTGTGGAAAACGCTGCAAGCCGACCCACGTTACGGGCTAGGAATGTCAGTACGGGCAGGCAAAAGCGTGCCTCGTAAAACAGTTCCCCTGCCTCTGTAACCTTCCAGTGCTCCGCGCAGGCAGCATATCGCAGAGCCTGATCATGGAGGGATCGTGGCGCTTGTTCCTATCCCCACCCCAGGAGAAGGCACCTCGGTGCACCGGTCTCTTTCCTCTCACGAATAGCCACGAAAAACACTGGAAAAAATGCCCGTTCCAGAAGAAAGGCGTTGCGGAGACTACACCCCACCGAAGGAGGTAATTTGTGGAGAAAAGGTATAGACTGACTTGGCAGTACTACCCATGATAAAGTCTCTGTGCAGGTCCTACCTACTGGGACAGCTCACTGCCCACAGAGACCGGCAGCCGTATTGGCGCCAAGGGAAGACACGGGTTCACCGATGGGGGAACCGTACCGTGGAAGATACACATGAGGGATCACCAAGGGAAAATCACTACCCATGGAGCACCTAGCCCAGCACAGGGGCTGGCCGAAGGCATACATACACAAGTGCTGGGCCTGGCATGAGGCTCCTCCGCCGAGCCTGCTCGCCGACGGGTGCCAGAGGAATCACCACTGGGATCCATCAGGGTTCACCACTGGGAAACCACTGCGAAAGAACAAAACCGCCTAGGTCCCCCTATCCCAGGGGGGAGGCGAAATGCAAGCAAAGACACAATGCCAGTCCTCCCGCCCACTAGCCAGTGGGCCCCAACACACGGGAGGATACAGGCTCTACCCTGAGGTTATAGAACCTTGCAAAGGTGTTGGGTTTCGCCCAGCCCACAGCTCTGCAGATGTCTGCTAAAGAGGCGCCGTGTGCCAACGCCCAGGAGGAGGCAACACTCCTAGTCAAGTGAGCCCTCACTCCAGGGAGACACGGCATGCCCTGGGCCTGGTAAGCCAAGGCGATGGCATCCACTATCCAGTGGGCCAACCTCTGTTTGGAAAGGGCCTTACCCTTCTGCCTCCGTCCGAAGCAGACAAAGAGCTGTTTAGAGCATCTGAAGCTCCGAGTGTGGTCCACGTAGATGCGCAGGGCGCGGACGGGACACAGCAAGAAAAGGGCTGGATCTGCCTCCTCCGAGGGCAGTGCTTGCAGGTTCAGCACCTGATCCCTGAAAGGCATGGTGGGAACCTTGGGCACATAGCCAGGCCTGGGTCTCAAGATCCTGTGAGAGTAGACAGGCCCGAACTCTAGGCACGACTCACTAACCGACAATGCCTGCAGGTCCCCCACCCTCCTAATAGAGGCGAGCGCGGTCAGGAGCGCTCTTTTTGAGCGACAGACCCTTAGGCTCGACTGACTCCAGCGGCTCGAAGGGGGCTCCCCGCAGCCCAGAGAGGACTATGGAAAGATGGGCCGATATAGCCGCCACATACACCTTCAGAGTGGAAGGGGACAACCTCCGTTCCAACCCTTCCTGCAGAAAGGAAAGCACAGAGCTGATCGTGCAAGTGTTGGGGTCTTCTCCACGGGAAGAACACCAGTCAGTGAAGAGGCTCCACTTCAGGGCATAAGCACGCCTGGTAGAAGGAGCTCTCGCCTGAGTGATACTATCTACCACACTCGGGGCAAGTCACTCAGGGTCACCGCGTCCCGTCCACGAACCACACATAGGGGTGCCAGATTGCACCCCGTCCCTGAGAAAGAAGGTCCTTCCTCAGGGGAATCTTCCAAGGAGGGGCTGTCGCAAGTACCGCCAATGAGGGCATGACCTCACCGTGAACGCTGCCTCAGCATGCTGTTTGCCCAGGCATGCAACACAATGCTCATGGCCATCAGACGAGGTCAGGAAACACCCACGTCCAAAAACACACGCAGAACACAACAGATGCACACTGTCCGTGGAGCTCTTTAGAGGAAATAGCTCTTTATGAGAAATTTGCTCTTCAGAGCGCCGATCCGTCGAGGCACTCAGGGGAACCACCCACCGAACCGGAACAAGAAAACCCGCTGAATTGCCGTCTAAACACCGCAGAACGCTGGCGAATGCTGGCGTATCAAACGAAAACCATTATCTATGCCTAAAAAATGAAAACACCCTGTGATCTGAATTCCCCCAAAAATACAAACTGTAATTGCTTTCTTACCCTTGTTTTTCTCCAGATCTGCATGACTATGACTACATAAAAAATGGTCTACTTCCTATTGATGTTTTACTCAGCGAAAGTTAGGTAATGTACAATAGTTGGATAAAACTCAGCAATTCTTACCTGGATGTGTTGGTGTGTCAGTCTGACTGTGTTTGATTGCTTAATCCCTCAGTTAAATTACAGGTGCCTGAAAACACCCCAACAGAGTCGTCTGATTTAAATTACACAAACTTTAAGAAAAGTAATAAGGTATTAAAAAGATAATACAATTATATATAGCGTTGCAAATTTACCACATTGAAAAATATAGTATAATGATGTTAAATAACAGTGACATATAGTCGTTGGTTGACCATACTATATGAAGTGAACAAGTGATCCCATAATGCATTGTTAAAAATGGCAACTTTCTGTTATTGCCTGAAAACAGCATTTTACTGTTAAATTTCCATGTAAATTTACAGAAAGTTTTTACAATGTACTGACCAATAGGTTGCGCTGTCCTCAAACTGCTATGGTGGGGCCAGGCAGTGACAATAAAGGCTCCTTAAAATGTGGTGTGAAGATACAGCATAACATTTTGTCGTGTGTACAGTCAAATTTGCTGATGCGTTATTTATAACTGTTATGCCCAGACACTTTTAGAGCACAAAAATAAAAATACTGAAAAATACTGAAAAATATTCAATATGAATCCAGTACATCATTCTGGCCCCCAATTAAATTGTAATTGATGTACGTTTTGTATGTTTTTAGGAGAAAATTAATTCTAAATGTTAGTCCATATGGTTCCTGAGTTAGTTAGTACATCATTGTTACTTGCATACATTTTTAGAGCATAAAAATAAAGAAGTAAATAAGAACAAACACAACAGGGTGCTTGGACCCATCTTTAGATTATGAAATAAGTAAGGGAACTTGTTTTTTATTTTGGGAAATCGGCAAGGACTTTGCGTCTGATCGTGTCTGTGACGATATCTCTGGATAAAATATTTACCAAAGACAGGATTTTTCCATGTAAAGTCTTGGGTAGAGTGTAAATAGAATGTTAAGAAATGTTTCACTTTTATTGTGACTTGAGAGTTAGCCTTAATTTTCTATCTGTTTGGTTTTACCATCTGAAACCACTGTACATTTACACAAAGAATGATCAGATTAGAAGCCAGTGTGTTTGGAATGTGTGAAGTTTAACCAGTAACCACTGTGCAATTATATTACATATGCATATGAATATTGCTTATTTGGCCGTGTACATACAGCCTTGAAAAAAGTAAGTAAAAAGTAAAACGTGCTTTGGTTTCGATGTTAAATTAATAAAAGTACATGGGAATTAAAGTATATTGAATAATTGGCATGTTTATGATTCTATAAAAATGATACATGTTACACAGGTGATATGTGCATGGTACTTAAAAATATATTATGGTACATATAACACGATATTAATGTGGTACACTTTGTAAGAAATGTTGCTTGTTACATGAAATGGCACGTTTTACAATATACCCTTTAAATCATTTACACTTCATATCTGACAGCTCACAGCTGTCATTGTTTTGTATATATACAGCTTCACTGTATGATGGATTATTTAAATGTTACATTGACAGAGTTTTTGAGACCCTGTTCATTTTACATAGTTGTACACCGTCAAGCACTGTTAACAACCATTGGGTGGTTTATTGGATATCATCTAACAAAATATGAGAATTACACATATGCAAGGCCGGACAGGGATATGAATGAATATATACGACTGAACCCTGAAAACTTTCAGGCGAAAGGTAAAAGCATTTGTAAATCTAGTCTTATCATCATGTTACTTTCTATGTTAATGTTGTCTTAATGTGATATTTATGTTATTGTGTATGTTGTTCCGGTACTTGTGTCACTCTGGGCATTGCATTTTTACTTTTCACCTTCTCAAAACAGAAATAAAGACATTTGCTGAAATCGTGGAGCCCTTTAATCCAATCCGTTAAATGAATTTGGTTTTCAGAAGAATTATGTGGACTACAACTGGAAATCTGTTTCAATAAACATTACAGCTGCAACTGTTATAAATACTCTTATATTTATAGTTGTGTCCTTAATGTTTTATTAAAATCTTTCAAAAGAAAACAGTATTCTTTATCTTGAAGAATCTTCATTTTTTTAACAGTATTATATATGGGTATGTTATATGGGCAGAGTTTGGCACACACATTGTTGGTATGTTATACACCCATGAAAGATACTATAGGTCAGATAAAGGCCTGATCTAATAATGCTGTCCTGGCTCAGAACCTACAAGCTTATAAAAAACATAATTTAGCCTCATGCAAAGGACACAATACTGTAGCAAGAAGTTTCATATATTTGTAGGTTCACAGATTAAAACTAAATTCTAAACTAAATTTCAGGACTTTCTGCAAAAATAATGTGTGTATATGTAGTAATTTTGCAGTTTTGATGTATACCTTGTATACACACTACAACATGGGGACCAAACTACAACAAAAAAAATAAAGTTGCCTTAAGTTTATTTAGATGGTTTAAGTTGACTTGAGTTGAGTTTCTTTTAATTTCATACATTAAAATTATGTTCTTCGAAGATGTCTAACAAATGTTTTATCATCTTGTGTATGTGTAGAGTTCAGAGATTAGTGTTTTATTAAAGAACTTTTTTCTTTATTGTTGTAATTGTTTCATGTTTGAGGACAGCGGCTTTTCATCTTTAGACTCAATCTTCAGATGCTAATTTTCTCCGAAATTTCCATTTACAGTGTTCACCAATATTTATATAATGTTATTACAAAACAAAATCTAAAGAAAAAAAATAAACAATCTCGTTTGGACAATAGGTACTAAAGAAGAGCTTTTCAGTAAAATAAAGTGCTAAGCAAAGTGATTTTCTATTTCAGTGGAAATCTTTTTACTTTTCATGTCATGAAATTTTGTCAGAAAGTGACAAAATTGTATACAGCTTTTCAGCTAACTGCTTGTGTCATAAAATGATAAAGATGTTATCCTTAAAATGTGCTCAGCAGTTTTAGCGGCTGACCCCAATGGTATCCAAGTATTTCTTCGTCAAGCTCTGAGACTTCTTCGTGTGGGTAGCCATGACTATAAACAGGCCTAAATCGGCCTATAAACCGGCCTCCAGCAGGGGCTCCAGGTCTTTGTGCAGGGCTTCTTGGCCCTTGCCGTCATCGTGGGCAAGCTAGCCCACTCTCCACTGTGTTCTTGATGGCTTTTAGCTCAAAGTAGTACTCTTACAGATCCCTGCTTTTCTAGGCAGCCTCACAGTCCAGAGTGTCGATTTTGTTGAGAGATTTTGTTGAGCTTTTCATCAGCAGATTGCATGGTTACTTTGTAGGCTTATAGGCTTTGAGCTCTTCTCGATAAGGTGGTGTAGTGGCCAGGGTTTGGATGCAGTGCAGAAACCAGAGAGAAAAAAAATTATATATAAAAAATCTTTTTATAGCTTGTCTAGCAGGGGCCGCATGAGATGGTTGTTCAATGTGGTGGCCTGATGTGTCTTAAATATGGAGATTTTATCTAAGGCACTCTGCTGAGCCAAGACATGCTCCTCCCAAAATGTATTTCCTCACAGTGTAACATTCAGGCAGTTTTGTTGATAACAGGCAGTTCAGTGACCGCAAAATTGTTGGACTTGGAAATAAGACCATCTATTTCCTCAAATCACACAATAGACTGGTAATACTGGTTCTACAGCTGCTGCCATTCCTTGTAATAAAAAAAAAGAAAAACAGTTGATAAACATTAGCTAAAGATGTTATTTTGTGGGTGTTCAAACTTGGTTCTGGAGGGCCAGTGTCCTGCAGAGTTTAGCGCCAACTTTCCTGAATACACCTGCCTGAAAGGCCTGCCCAAATTATGTTTAATTGTAGCTGGAGCTAGACCTCAAGAGCAGGTTTAGGACACCCCTAAGCATGCAGTATGCACCAACATTACATTAAAAGTGTATGCTATATTTGCAAATATAATGTTTGAGTGCCTCTGCAGTGTTGAAAGACTTTCTGATAATTTACAGTGCAATGACTGAATGTCAAGGTTAAATCTGTTTGGATCTGCTCTGGATATAAATTGCATATGTACGGGTGGATAGTTCATCTTAACAGTCAAACTGTACAACAATATTAGTGTAAGGAAAGAGCAGTCTATTTGCACAATGCCTGTGATAAAATAAAACTTCAGACTTCAAATTAACTGAAATTATTTCAAGGACAATAAGGGCATAATATCTTTTCAGACAGGCAAATGCAAGGTGTCGAGGTTTGGCTGGTTGGCTTTGGCAAGTAGGTACTGCTTGCAGCTACTATAACTTCTGTAGTGTAAACCCAAAAGCTATGCAGTTTTGCTTTAAACAAACAAAAAATGTAATGATGTACATCAAATTTAAAGTCTACAGGCAACGTATTCAAAAAATAACTTAAAACTCTTAATTAGCAGTCAGACCTTAAGCAGTTAGTCCTTATACACAAATATGCTGTACAATTGTCTAAACAGTTATCCTAGTGCTGAGAATACTGTGTTACGCTTTGCTGTAGACAGTTGTTCTGTAAACCTTTGAAATCCAATGTAAATCTTTTACATGATCATGACAAGACTGGACCTGCATTGTGCATTGCCTTGTTTACTTCCTTAGTAAGTGCATATGTAATACAACAAAGGAGTCTATATAATTTTCTGTGGTAGTCGATAACACACATTCTGCCATCTTGAGCAATTCTTTAATAAAACAATGAAATTGCTTGCCAGTTGCACAGTTTTTTATCCTTTGATATATTACCAATTAAACAGAACATTGGGTAAGGACATATTGAAGGGTTCATTTTTTTAAATATCCAGTAGGCCTTTGTCACATCCCAGCTATTAAATTACTTAGTGGCACATGGTAATAGGGTTTATAGTTATTGTTGTACAGATGATTTGAGTGGTTATTTACATGGGCTTAAACAATAAAACTACCATTTTGATTTTATTAAATGGGGTCTTTAAGGCTTTCGTTTTATTTTTGGATTATGATCAGTAATGATAATTCTTGCCACAGGATGGCGGCCTTCCCTTGAGTTTGACTTTCAGTTTGCGAAATAATTTAAACTCTTTTATTAAATGTCTATGTGTTTGCTAATCTTGGCGTTACTGATAGATTCATGTCTTTGTTTATATGTTTGTTTTTATCTGTATAAATGTTTTTGTTAAGATGGGCAATGTATTTCATTTTGTCCTCTCTTGTTTTCTGGTGATGTATGGTGTGGTAGAAATACTTCGTGTTTTCTAGTCATGTTTAAGAAGAGAGAAACAAACTGTGTTTTTAGTATATTAAATATTAGTATTTTTGAAAACGAGTCATTCATTATGTCAAAAATCTGTTTTTATACCCCCATAATTTATAAAAAAAACAAATAAATAGAAAAAACAATAAATGAGACAGGTGTGCAAATTTGCAGCAAATGTTTACTGATACAATGCAGTTTTAAGTTATAACTGTAGAATTCTCTATGTGATTTCCCACAATATGTTTGAAGTCAAAATCAAGATTAATAAAAAACTGTACAATAATATATTTAACACTGGCACCTTCATTTAAGCGCCAAATGACACTTTAGCAACACTTAAAGGGACAGTTCTCTCAAAAATGAATATTTTATCATTTATTTACCCTTATGTCATCCCAAACGTGACACAAATACAAGATATATTCTGAGAAATGTCTCTGTGGTTTTGTGTACATACAATGGCAGTCAATGGGAGCCAAAGTTGTTTGGTTACCAACATACTTCAAAATATCTGTTCCTCAAAAGTAAAAATGTCATACAGTTTTGGAATAACATGAGAGTGGAGATTGATGAAAGATTGTGAAAGATGTTTGAGAAAAAAAAGATTGTGAAGAGTGAAAGATTTTTCATTTTAGGGTGAATTTCCCCATTAAAATATATGAATGTCATTGGACTACATGACAAAAAAACAAACCCATTGGCAACTACAAACAATGATGATAAACTTATTGAACTACTACTTGCTCTAAAATTCCTCTGTTAATGACTCGTTTATTGTTTTATTTATTTTAGAACAATAATTTAACTGGTATTTGGTGATCTATGATGGATGGGTGGCCAGTCTAGGGCCCCATTCCCTGTAAGCATCATAAGTTTACGTAGATTGCAAATAAAAAAGTGTGTTTGCGCTATCTTTTATTATAACAAATGGCATTTGGGTTAATTAAGTATGGCTTAAGTGCCTTAAAAACTTTTTGGGGAAATTAACATGCACAGTCACACCCTAGTAAGTAAATATCTTCTTGTGTGTCATTTCTACCTGAAAATGACATCATCAGGACTGTACAGATAGTTAATTAAGAGTATAAGGGCCAGACAAATGAATGAGCTCCTCTCATTGGACAGACAGAGGCACAGATATAGAGCACGTGTTTGAAAGACATGATCACTCCTAGCAACATTTACCCTTTATTAGGAAAGTAGGTTTTACGCTTTACTTTAAAGCCACTGTGCTGGTCATGTTTTCATTTCAAAGGGGATCATTTGGATGTCACTCATTTTTTTTTTGTCCATTGATAATAATCTCCAGCACATGTGTTAAGTCCATCATTTTGGTGAGCATCTCCATAATATCAGGATGTTCTTTAGCCCCTGTTATGAACTCTTCCAATGTCAGCTCACCTGTCAAAATAAATAATTAATTAGTCAGTCGGTCATTATCACAAAGTAAACCACCAACCAGTTTAATTAGAACCCTCCCCCTCAACACACACAAGCACATTCACAAAATCTAATAACCCAGAACTCTAGCCTTAAAGTGATTTCAACATTTTGAATTTTTAAAATTGCAAAGGTGAAAGTAAAACATCCACACATTACAGTTCTTAAATGTCTTGCATTACAATGTTTAAGCTATGAAATTGTGTGTAATTATGATTGAAATAATGTTACGATGCAAAAATATAGCACTGATTCTTAAAATAAGCTTTCTTATAAGGCAGGAATCTCACAGATGAGATTTCTTTAATATGTCAATTACCCAGCAGTGAATTGAGTGCTAATGGAAACTCGCTTAACTTGTTACACCCTTAAATTTAGATTTTTAACAGAAATTCTATTATAAATAGACTTTTTTATATATACTTCGATTCTTTTCCTGCTTTACTAGTTCAGTCCTAATTAATGAACTAGAAAGTTTTGGGCCAAAATATGAAATATCATAACAGGGAAAGTTAGTATAATGTAAATTGTTTGTGGCAGTTCTCACCTTCATTGTTTACGTCAATTCTCTCGTAGATCAGATTCACGATATCATCTAGAGGGATGTCGTAACTGCGAGTAATGTCCTGGATGGCCTGAACAAATTTAACGAAAGCGTGTAAATTCCTGTCAGAATGATACTGCCACAGATTCACAGTGCTATTATAGTGAAAATTAACCTAGGAATGGCTTATTTAAACAGTCATCTCTGAATATTTATTAAGCTGAAATAGATCTGAATACCTTTACAGACAGGTCTAGTAAGATATAAACCGCACTTTCTTAGGTTACCAAGGGGCAATTAGGGATTTAAGATAGGATTAAACACAAATGACTTTCCCAACAACAATCTCTACTTTAGCAAGCTATTTAAAACAGAACTCTTGAGAGGACTAGTGGTCTTACATCAGAGCAAACAGAACACTGAGTACAGAAAAAATTATGCTTTACTTTGAATATGGTCTCCATTTCATCTCTGTCAATCTTGCCGTTTCCATCCTGATCAAATAGTTTGAAGTACCACTTCAGTTTCTGGTTTATCTCTCCTTTTAACAGAAGACTTACAGCTGCGATGTATTCTACAAAGTCTATATATCCATCCTTAGGAGGATAAATGTATGAAAATAAGTCATTAAAAAAAAATTCTTACATTTAAAACAAAATACAAATAAATAAATAAACAAAATACAAATAAATATACACATAAAAACAATAAAATAAATATTTTTCAAAATCTTTTTGGAAAACCAGCATAATAAAGTAAACAATATATACATACATAAAATTAAACCTAATAATACTGTCTTTATATAAAATTATATTCTAGCAGTTTCCACATCCACACACAATGAATTTATGCTTGTAAAAAAGACAAGCATTTTTATTTTTCTTACCCCATCCATGTCAAAGGTGACAAAAACTTGGTCCACATAGCCACTGGCCTCTTCAGTCATACCCTGCATCTGCAGCATGGCCTTCAGCTCAAAGAGCGTGATGAGACCAGACGGTGACTCCCTCATGAACTTGTTGTACCAGTGGTGCATATCTTCAGCCAAGACTTCATCCAGGCTGGATCCGTGAGCACCCATAACTCCTTTTTCTGTGGAGGACCTCAAAGGACCTCTTTCTGTGTAAAGCGTGGCTCTCAGATTCAGAAAACCAGTAGTAGTTGTGGGCTATCAAACATGTAGCTTCCAAACTCTGAGCTGGGATTAACTGGATGACAGCACAGAGTTTAAAGCTTAAGACTAGGCAACTAGAAGAGATAACCCTTTAATTGGATAACGGTTAAACATTTCCTTGAACTTAAGAACAATTTTAGTTGCCGCATGGCAACAAAGAGAAAAATTGGAATGTCTCCTCAAGGACTTAGCTTTACCTTCCAGGAGCATGTATCATGAATTCTGGTCTTGGAAAAGCCTGAGGAGGAGGCTACTATTTGAGTCCTCTAGGTTTGGTGTGAAACATAACTAGAATTAAAAAAGATTAAGAAGCTAATTACAGCAAGGCTCTGCTAAATTTAAACGCACTGAACTACTAAAAAATTTGGAACCTTTACATAGATGCATTGACGTGAAAAAACTCTCATTATAATAATAGCAATATAATGTATATAATGTAATATAAAACTTTTTTTACATTGCAACATAATATGACTACAAATATCACAATAGTACTTGTATCAACACTTTCGTTAGATTTATAATTAGAGACCAAAGGTAATCACCAGAAGGAGCAACCCACACTGGACAAGTGTAACATCAGCCTGAATGCTTAAAAATAGCTTTTAAAAAAATGGCAATTGTTGTGAACACAATGCTACTTTGGAAGTCAAAAAATGTAATTCCACCTTTTACAAAAAATGGAACCTTGGAACAATTGTTCCTTTGAACAATTTTGTTGAATGTTTAAAAATGACTATAAAGGTTCTTTACAGTGATGCCATAGAAAAGCAATTTTTGTTTTTTCAAAGAGGGTCTTGGGGTCTTGGAATAACCATTTCATTCAACCTTAAAGGGTCTTGAAATAACTATTTCATTCTTACCTTTTTATAGTGTACAAAACCTTTTTCCATGACAAAGAATCTTTTGTGGAACAAAAAGGTTCTACGGATGTTAAAAGTTTTTTATGGAATAATCCGCCAAAATAGTTTTTTAAGAGTGTAACTACTGTACACAGTTTCAGTATTATGGGGTAGATAGCAGGGTAGATGGCACAAATGAAAATGAGGCTGTGAGGGATAGATGTCAAACCTGTTTTTAACTTTGCTGTTGATCGTTTTAGTCTAAATTAATTTATGCATTTGCTATGGCTGTCTATTTAACATTTGTTAAATTGTTA
>JAZGTJ010010832.1:0-17637 GCA_036877575.1 Botia almorhae
TCACATGGTCAGTGAACAAAGGGCGGATGATTGATGGATAAGCTGAGACTAGCCTACTGGAACTGATTCTTTTAATTACATGCAGGGTCATTAGATAACATGATTAGCGGTCAATATTTGAAATACAGGCAGTTATGGTTGAGCATGTAATCCATGTTGATTAACTGATTATACAGTTGAGAACTTTGTCAGTTAAGAAATCAATTTCCCAATCATTTATTTACAGTGTTTGCTCAAGCCTTAAATGTAGGGTAGGCAATTTCTGAGAGGCTAGAAATAGCATAAGGTCCCACCCTCCATTCAGAGCACTCTCCAAAGCCACGCCTTCTTCAGTAGTGCACATACAGATATGCAAATACATCATTTGACAGGCAAGCAGGACATCCTATTATTGCATTCGGACTGAATGCAATGATTGGGCGAACATTTTATTGTCCTGCACCCTCTACAGAAGATATATAAATATATTTAGACAACTTTACATAGTGACTGCTATCAGGATGTGAACAGACTTTCAACCAGCATAAAAAGCTTTCTGGACAAGATGACCTACCCTGCCTTTAGCACAAGTGCACACATATGCAGGTATATACCTGTGTCTGAAAAGCAGGCTCCTCTCTCTGGGATTTTGCTGTTGTAAGCATTGCTGAGCGCCTGTAGGAAGGTCTCTGTGGAGGTGCTGTACACACTGCAGCCATCCGTGCACTGCCGCCATAGCAACACGGCCCCTTGACACTGATCTAACTGAGGAACAACTGCGCAACACACGAAGAGAAAGGGGTTGTTGAAAAGAGCCTGTTTATTACAAAATATAGAGCCGAATCAATAAATTATATACTATTATGTTTTGTACAGAGGATCAACTTTAATGCATATAAAATATAATTATTTAAAATGTGATGAAATGTTGTATGAGAAAGACAGAAGGGTGGAGGTACAAACATGAGATACACTGAAACCAAAATATTAATTTGATAAAAAAACTCAAAAGAAAACAAGCTTAACCAATCCCTGCAAGTCTTACCCTCCTCTGGTTGTCTGACTCCACCCTTCGAATCCTTGACAACCCATCGAATGAGCTCGAGGACTCGTGCCTCCCTGAGAAGACGGTCGAGAGCGTACATCTCCCCACAGCGCAGAGGCCCGAATGTGCCTAACCTCTGTTCACAATAACAACACAGCATTAAACACAGACGAGTCATATGCAAGAGATGTGTCATTAACCAAGTCATGAACTAGGAAGTGTCCCACCTACTCATAACAACCCAAAATTCAACACGTGTGCAGCCATCAAATTTTCACACATTTTTAAAACTCTCACTAACAATAAAGTACCATGGTAAAACCATTTTGGATATTATAATACTAAATACCATGGCAACACAATTTTTTTTAACCATGTGTAGCGTACCTTGGAGTACCATGTACATAGCATGGTAAATGACTTTGGTAACCATTCAGTACTATGATATATTAAAACATTAATATTAGTATTATCATCTGATACAATCACTGTACAACTGTACGAAAGTACTATAATAAAAGTTGTTGTGTTTGTAAAACATATTACTATTCCTCCTCACTGCAATTCGGCCCACAATGTGGATATTTTCCGTTGTTTTAGGTAATTATGGACCATATGAAGTGCGAGTCTATAGCAACTGACCAGCAGCTGTGAGCTGCAGATCTTCAGATGGACCAGCAGGGTGCGATCTAGAGTCACACAGTCTGTGCTTATAGGAGTAGAGGGAGTGTCCCAACACTGCGCCTCGCAGCCCTCATCCTCCCCTGCGCTCTCCACCGCCGCCGGTCGCTCCTCGGCGCTGTAGCCATCACAACACAAGTATAAATACACGTCAGCTACACGAAGACAAATGGCAATAAGCCACATAACAACATCCTTATAAGAAATGAGGTTTGTATTGAATATACAGTGAATGCGATTGTCCTTATAAGCACTAGGTGGCAGTAGCGTAACACAACATTATAAGGGTGAGCGTTTTGTTTTTCTGCTCTAACAAATCGCATGACAGCAGAAATTTGTCAAGTTCTAACCTGTCTGTCACACTCTGTCTCTCACCGTCCTCCTCCTCCTCTTCCTCCAGGTCTGATGTATTGAGGAAGTCGAAGCTTTCAAGCGCGGTCTCGACCGTCAAGCTAATACTGGATGAACGACTGCGACTTTGTACCTTTAGAGACACACGTTGTAAATAAACTCAAAACCACAACCACATGCACGCATAAGCGCTTCACATTTGACATGCTATAGCAATTATGAATGGACAGCCCATGGTTCTGCATGCTGAAGGGTCAAAACAGCAATTCAGTCACACTATGATTACACCTAGTGACTATGTTAAAAGGAATATAAGCATTGTATTTTGCATCGAACCATCTAACCTATGGTAAAGTGACTCCACTGTAATGCCAGTCTTGGAAAATTTCCATCCTATTCTATTTAGTCTATGACTAAGCTAACTTTGCTGGGAAAACCTGCCCATTGTAGACTGGATATAACAAAGAGTAAAAGCAAGGAACATGTCTTTAATTAATTCCATTGTTTTATAGCTGAAGAGCAAAGCCTCTTATCTCAGGAACCAAACCCGGATCTGAGGCGTTGATGGTTATCGTGGATATGAAAATGACCCACAGGTCTTTCCACCCTTTTTCAATTAAACATCTTCAAGCAGGAAGAGCTACACCCTCACTGTATGCAGAGCCTAATTTCCTCCCCTTTCCACCTTTCCTGGTCCTTCTGCGCCCCATAATAGGTTAAAAATGTTGAGGGTAATCTACATATAATACCTGCTGCAAAGGCATTACCCAGCTAACAGGGAATGTTCTCAGAACGTTGTCTAACGTTCTCTAAAAGTTATCAAAAAACAGTGACGTTGGTAGAACTTTTTTAACGTTATATACCATATATCGAAAACGTTATTCTTATATTGTTAGTGGAATGTTATAAAGTTATAAAAAGTTTTACTGACGTTACTGCGGAAAAAAAAAGTATTTATATGCGAAAAAAGTATTTGTATAACATTCTTATAACCAAGCAATAATGTTAGGATGTTAGGGAAATGTTCTTACAAACTAAAATTGTTAGCTGTGTATCTCATATGATATGTATTTATATAAACAACAAAGCTATAAACAGTAATTAACTCACTGTTAGTGCTTCTTCCAATAGTTTGAGCTCTTGTTCTAGGACCTGCAGTTCTGGGAACTGGCCTCTGTAATCATCAAGGGAGGACATAACAGCACTGAGGGCCTCCTCCAGGCCTCTGTCTGCTGACTGTGTCTCCAAACTGTCTGTAGTTCTACTCTCTGATAAAGAACCACACCTTTCAACTAGCAGATTGTTCCTTTCTGTCTTTGTGAGGCACAGCTCATGGCCCTGTGCTGTAGACTCCGTCCTAGGAGCTTCCATCTGCAATGACAAAGCATTTTTCTCTGTACGTGTGTTGGAGACAGAGCTGGGTCTACACCTGGGCTCAGTGTTAGCATTTTCAGATGTAGCCGTGTTGCAAATCATGATTACTGCTGGAAGTTCTTGCTTCTCCTGGCTGGAGTTATTTTCTGTACAGTTCAGTGGTTCAGAGGTGCAGGATGGCTCGCCAGGAATCAAGCAGATCTCCTGAGCCTCAGGTATAACAAAACAAGGTTCTGCTCTGTGGGGCATATCCACGGCAACGTGGCTTTCTGATACAGAGGGGACCGTGGAAGTCACCTCAGTGGCATCCAAGGATTCCCCAGGCAGTCTGTCTGTCATAACCCCATCCGCACTGTTCTCGCTGATGTGACTAAGAGAGCGAGAATACAGGGGATGGCCATTAGGCACTTCCTGTTTCACAGGTGCAACAGTGGCGGCTATTTCTGCTGCTGCTGGTTTCTTCAAATCCTCCTCCTCTTCTTCCTCCTCTTCTTCTTTTTGATTGGCTAGGCGAGTGGGAGTCGAGGTCGCTGATTCGCGGGGGACAAAGGAGATTTGGATGGCAGGAGGAGCAGCCTGTACCTCAGGCTGGACTAAGTTCTTATGAGCATGACGCATTCCCATGGACAGCTGAGGGCTGGAGGAATCATCAGAGGACTCTGAAGAGTTTGACCAAGCCGTTCCGTTCTCCAACTCCTCCTGTCTCCTCAACATATTCTAAAGGAAAAGATTATAGATAAAAACACATTAGGATCATTTTAATAAGGCCCGTTCATGACTCATCATGCGAATGTTCCCCAATGCATTGAACTCAATGGAGCAAATTATGAAGCTACAGCATTACAGACTCAGTATGGAGGCTGTAGTCATGGAAGCCAAAATATTGACTAAACCAAAATGCATTTTTGGCATTATTTGAGCTGAAAAATTAAAATCAATTTATGTAATTGATAATAATTGATAACACTGTTTTGTTTTCTAATTTGAAGTTGTGTTTTCAAAAATGATTTCAGACTTTCCCCCCTTAAAGCTGCAGCCTGTAACGTTTGCCTCACTATCGCCATCTATGTCTGAAACATAAGATTGCATGTTACTTTGCGTATTTCATGTACGTTTTACATATGATTTTTCCTGACGCTGCGAATCAGGGTAAGGCCAGAAGACCGTTTTAAACACTGATCCATTATGTATTTGCTCAATAACAAAGTTTTGTTTTTTTGTTTACCAAAAATTACGGATTGCAGCTTTAAGCCAACAGAAGCTATACTTGTAAAATGTTTTTCTCACATAGAAAATAGCTGCCCGGGGATATCAAAAGCACCTCATAACGTTCCAAAAAATCATCATATTATAGTAACTATTTATTTTCACATTATTATAACAAATAGTAAAATGATAAATGACTTTTTTTGCATGCTGCTGCAGGCCATTGCCTTCATCAAAGTTCAATGCTATACGGTGAGACATACGCTAAACTAAGTGAATGTAGAAGAGCTATAATCACACAGCAGATAAGTTAGGGGAGAAGGGAGTACAGTATGATGGCAGGAGTGTGTTCTTTGTCACTCAGCATTAGCGTGTATCTTCTGACACAGAGAATCATTAGAGTGGAGAGCCGACTGGCGTCAGGCCCAGAGCAACACATTCCCTGCTCCCTCTAATTGACTTCTGCTGCAGCCACTCTCTGCCTCGCAGGGCAAATGTGACCACAGTCAAAATAATAACAGCAATCACTCAGTGTATGATTTGTGGTTTGTGTTTAGATGCTTCCATTGTCACTAACACTCAGACAGAGACTCGACAACAGCAGTTCAAACGACACGCACGCAAATTCTATTTACTATATTTAGTTACATGACAGGTAATAACTACAAAGCTACAACTATAAGTTACGAAATCACTACAACAACTATAATTACCAGAGTGAAGTGCAGACACAGCTAATCATTACAACTATGATAAAAGCACCATTCGAACCTGTTTATCGTACTTGCCATTGCTAACAGCTAGCAAAGGCTTGCATCCTTTCCAGCGAAGAATTTTAGGTTATAAGAACATTTCCAAAACAAAAACAACAAAACTAATAGAGCCGTTATTTTGAAAGTTCTAGAAACATTCAAAACATCCAGTTTTTAAACATTATATTTAAGTTAATGATATGATAAATAAAGTCACAAAAACTTTTACTAACGTTACTGCAAGAATGTTTTTGATATTTTTGAGGACTTTTAGAGAATGTTAGCCAATGTTCTGAGAATGTTTCCTGTTAGCTAGGTAACAGCCAACTAATAACTACTAACTAAAGCTAGATGTTTTGACAGACATGCTAATGCTACAGGCCAACTGCACTTACATGGCTGGAGGGCAGAAAGCACCCCAGACGAACCGAGGTGACATCACTGCAGGAGCAGCTCTGAGTCAGTTTCTCTGTCAGCGTGTCTCGAAACACATCCAGTAAGGACCAGCGTTGTTTAGAGGTCATGTTCCGTGCGGCTGTCTGCATGCAGTTAGCAGGAGTCTGAGCTTGGGAACTGACTGTAAAGGGATGGCCATGACTGCCAGCAGGCTAATGTTACGCCACTTTTGGTCTAAAGCGATCTGATCAACTCAACCAGTCATCCATATGTCTAACGATAAGGTTTGAAATGGAGGCGTTATATGTTTTCATGATCTGAGATTTAAACACAGTACTTCTGAGAAAATATGACTGTCAAATCTAGCGTAATGCTCCAGATGAAATCTTGTGGGACTGGACATCCGTGAGCTCTCCATCAGAGCAAAGAGAGGTGAGCGGCAAATTCGCATTGTAGTCGTATGCACTTAGCAAAACGCTTTGTTTGGATCAATTAAGATGAAAAGAGTGGAGTTATGCAGACAGATACATACTGAGGGGGGCAAGCAAGATTTAAAAGGGTGCATGAGCTGAAAAAGGCCAGACTTACATAGAAGGCCTGCTCTCGCAGAGAAGGTGTGTCTGGCGGACTCTGGTTGTACGTAGAGAAACGTTTATTGACAGTAGGAGCTTTGTTCACTGTGCTAGCGGAGGACGGCTGGTCATCTCTGTCAAATGGACTATAAAAGATAAAAAAGAGAAACATATAAGTTGGCAGTAGATTTAAAATGCAATTTCCGCAGCTGTACTTACTTCCAGGAGACTTCTAAACTGAGCTTGATGGTGCCCAAATCATTGATATCCACAGCCACTGTTTGAGGCAGAGCGGCGAACAGGTCCTTGGTCTCACACGACACACTCCCCACAACCACGTGATTGGCCAGACTCTTCAGCTCCGTCACCTTGACAACAAAACACAAGATATTCCCTCAGTCGTTAACTAACAAGAAGGCATTTTCCATTAAGTAATGCGAATGTTTAAAACGTTATTTTACCACAAGAACATTTTTGATAACTTTGAGAGAACATTGAAAAAACGTTTAGAGAATATTAGACAACGTTCTGAAACGTTTGCTGTGAGCTGGGTTGTCATAGCTCCAATGATTGGCAAAATGTCACAAGCGAAACACCATGAATCGCTTGTTATGTAAAGTGCTCAGTTCTGTTTAAGTGCATCATTTTAGAGACCTAATGATAATTTAAAATGCTTTTTAACATCTGTAGTGTGCGTAATGTGCTTTTAAGTACAATAGACTATTCAGGGAAAATTACATCAGGACCTGAATGACTCATGAAGTGTGGACAGAAATGTTATTTATTATTATTATTATAGATACACTGAGATATGAACAGCTCTTTGAAATACTTTGATTCGCCAATCAAAGAAATACATTTGTTCTATGCCCACCAATCAATCTCTATGCTGTGCTAGTTTTACATCTCTCAAGTTTTTGTTTCACGAAATCTCACGAAAGAAAATAATTTCATTTCAAACCAGTTTTCATGTCCATTTATTTACTTATTTGGCAAAAAAAAAAACTTAAGTGCGATCAGTCAGTGATTATCACAGAATAAACCCCAAAGTTGGAGAGGGTCAACACATTTCAAACGATTATGATGTTTTCTTTTGAAAAATGTGCACTGAGAAATTGTCCACAATGAAAACAGGCACAGGTACTGAGTACGATCACCTGCACAGCTGGTATATTACAGTCAAGCTCTCCTAAACATCTCGCACTCATCCAGAACAGTTTAGACAAACATCAGCTGCATTCTCCTCCCTCCATCCCAGAGTCTCTCTCTCTCAGTTTTTCTGTTGATTAACCTCCCCATGCAGTCAGCCCCACTCTACATTACCTCACCTTCTGTGCAGCTGTGTGTCACAGAACCAAACGAAGAGAGGAACATGTCAAAGCCCAGCTGCTGTTGTGTGTCTCACACTGATGAGACTGTAGTGTGTGTGATTGTGGCTGTGAGTGTGTGTGAGGAAATAAAAATCAAAAGGAGAAAAGCAGGTGAGAGCAGAGAAGATACGAGTATTATGAGAACTACCTTTATAGACAGGAACTCTGTGATGAGGGGGAGGAAGACCATCTCCTCACTGTCCCACACCTGCTTGCTGTTGATTTCAATCCGACCCTTGAGCTTCCAGCGCTGACGACCATACTTCATAAAGATCTGTGCAGAAGAGAGAGACAATGACCCTGTTTACACCTGTATTAATAAATAGCTACAGGGCAAACAACTATATACGGACATATGCATATTTGACAAATATATGTTTGGTACACATTACATTACAGGAATAAACAGGGAGAAGATATCAAGTTGATAAAACATCCAAAGTCAAGTTCTGAAACAACATTAAACTGATTATTAGTTCACTGAGCTGGACAGAATGAACACATAGCTTGTGTGTGTTTTTGCACGGTAAAAGCAAAGAGCAGAGCGCGAATAACAGATGGGCTGAAAAAAATCTCTGCCACCCACTCTAATTTATCTCAAGATCTTCTCGAGTCATTTTTTTCTGTTCGTTTTCGCACCACCTCTCCTCTGTCACATCTCTGTGGGCTCTCACTGAGCAGACTGTGCTGACTCACTGCACTCATTTGCCTCCTCCTGCATATTAAACAGGTGGAGGCGGGGCTGACACATTAGCATTCAGTCCTCTTTAATTAGCCTGCGCCTCCTCAAATCTGTTTTTAACAGCACAGAGCAAATATGGAGAGCACATCAGGGAGTGACTCCACACTGTTTCTTTCATTCTCTGCCGGGTCATTCAGAAGACGCTTTAATCCCAAACTTGGTAATGACTACAGATTATAAATCACCTCTTGTGGGATTCGAACCAGCAACCTCTAGAACAAACCACCCCTATCTGTTATATGTGCCACAGATGACAACAAAAAGCAGATGATGATGTCAAGGCAGCGTTATGACAAAATTAGGAGCTGATTAAAGTAAAAATGAAAGTATTAAGAAACATGAAGCAGCATTTGCCATTTTATAATGCGATTTATTTTTGAGTTTAGATTCTTCAATGAGGGAATGTATTTCATTTTATCCATCAGATGAACATCTGCATAAGATGAGAGGGCACAAACATCTCACCTCATACTGATCTCCTGCACAAAGCCGCGCGAAACCTGCCAAGCCTAAAACAAAGGCACACATCATTACTTAAGTGCAGAGTTTGGCATACAAGTTAAAGGCAGTGTTGGTGATTTTTTCCAGAAACATTTATGTTATGCTGGTTGAAAGTCTTGTTCCATCCTGTTAGCAATCTAAGCAATCACTAAGTAAAGTTGTGGGTGTAAATATATTTATATTTTCGTCTGTGGAGCGTGCCAGACCATAAAATGTTCGTCCAATCATTGCACTCGGTCCGAACGCAATGATAGGAGGTCCTACTTGCCTGTCAGACTATGTATTTGCATACCCCCTCACAATTGGAGGAGGTCTATTGGAGGGTGGGATTTTTTCCTTTAAAGTTAGCTTGCTATTGCTAGCCTCACTGAAATTGCCTAGCCTACCTTTACAGCAAGAACCCTCTCAAAAACATCCTGGAGGTTCATATCTCATATTTATTATGAACCGGGTTTATAGAGACAGATTTCCAAAGATGAATGAAAGGCCAGTTGTGCCTTACCCTTCATTTTGACATGGAACTCCCCCAGCTGGTTCTCCAGCTCACTCTCTAGCATGCACATGTTCTGCAGAGAGACAGAAAGAGACAGAGGGGAAATACAGATTAAGACAGAGAGAGAAAGTTTATATAGAATTCTCTTCTTATAGATAAATGCGGGTCTTGCTGTGACCATTAGGGTAATGAAAAGCACTTGGCCATCTATCTTATCTCTTCTCTCTCTGGGCTCTGTATCCATCTGTCTGGATAGAACATCATGTGGCTAAACCATAATCAGCAGAGTAGAAGCCACAACCTCCTGACAATGTGACACAACTAATGACATTTTTAAGGAACCATCATTGCCGGAACGATATATTATGAATTCTATATTAATCTCTTGATGTTTATTCCACCAGTCCAAATGAATCAGTTCATTGCTCATCTTTCAAGCCCCTCATGTCTCTTAAAATGCTGTTTATACTGTTATGTTGCTTCATGAATACACACTACAGTATGAACCCATAACAGCTAAAATGGATTTCAGTTCAAATGTGTATTCAATGAAGTGAATCTCAGTTTTGAATTAAATTGATGACCCCCAAACTGAAGTGGACCTTAGTTCTGAACTGAATGTACAACCACCAAACTGAAGTGGGTTTCAGTTCTAAATTAAATTAAATTTACTACCACCAAACTGAAGTGGGTTTCAGTTCTGAATTCAATTAAAGTTACTACCACCAAACTGAAGTGGGTTTCAGTTCTGAATTACATTTAAAGTTACTACCACCAAACTGAAGTGGGTTTCAGTTCTGAATTACATTTAAAGTTACTACCACCAAACTGAAGTGGACCTCAGTTCTGAACTGAATGTACTACCACCAAACTGAAGTGGGTTTCAGTTCTGAATTAAATTAAAGTTACTACCACCAAACTAAAGTGCATCTCGGTTCTACTACTGAAGCCCCCCTCAGTTCTGAAGTGGAGTTCATTAACCTCTTACATCCTGCCGACAGTGTCTTCTCCTAACGTCTTGTTTTTATTATCACGGTAACCATATTTCCATCTTCCTGCCACACCACTTACCTCAGTGTACTCCTTAAAGCTCTTGTTAGCTTCAGACAGACTCTCTCTGGCCTCCCTGCTGCCCGGAGAGGCTGTGTAAGCTTTTACCATCTTATCAGCGCCGTCTCTCAGTCTGCGCTGCATACAGTAGGCCTCATAAAGCTCATCGATCTGCACACACACATACACACACACACACACACGGTTCATATATAAATAATGTAAATAAATAATTGTTTGTCATTTTTACAAATGCCACAGGTTTATCCCAGCTAACAATTTTAGGTTGTAAGAAGGTTCTGTAACACTCCGTTAAATAACAAAAACGTCTAGGAACGTTCAAAACATTTTTAGTATTCAACCATTTTTAAAATTCTGTAACACTTTAAAAATGTTTTACTAACAACATGAGCAATGTTTTTGATATATGATTATAACGTCAAAAAATGTTCTACTAATGTCATTGCAGGAGTGTTTTGATAACTTTGAGAGAACTAGAGAATGTTAAGCCAACCTTCTGAGAACATTCCCTGTTAGCTGGGAATCTATAGTAATTAGACATATGCCATTACAACAACCATGTTTGATTTAGTTAAATAAATGTGTCTTTCTGGGTGATGTGGCTGGTGAGGAGGGTTAAACCAAATTCTCTGCAGAATTATACTGGCTGTACACACACATGCTTTATCACAATGGGATGAGCACAAAAACAAGAGGTCGAAGGCAAGAACAAGAGCCAAACAGTCTGCAGCCTTTAAAGGTTTCCTGCAATAACTGAAAAAGAATAAAGTAAAGAAAGAGAGATAGAGAAAGAGAGAGACAGAGAGAAAGAGAGAGAGAAGGAAAATATTCATCTGTCTGTCCATCTGGAGGTGGTTAGGAGTCATTCAGTGAGCATGTTCCAGCATATTGGCAGAAAGTCAGTGGGACAGTCATAAGTTTCACAGAGTTTTGACAGCACCTTAACTGCTACACAAAGCTGATAACAACAGCACGTCTCTCCATTCACATTTATTTTCAGCCATAGCCAATAAACAAATGCCACCATTATTATAAAACAATCTGATGGAGACCTGAAATGACATCTCTGCTGCTTAAAGGGACAGTTCACCCAAAAATGAAAATTCTTGCATCATTTATTCGCCCTCATGTCATTCCAAAGACTTTTTCGCTTCTGAGGAAAAGAAAAGCAGATATGTTGAAGTATGTTAGCAACCGAACAACACTGGGACCAATTGACTTCCATTTCACGAAATAAGTAAATGACAGAAAAATTCATTTTTTGGGTGAACTGTTTGACAGGAATTTCTGTCATCATTCATTTGTCCCAAACCACACGAGTCACCATTTATTTTCATTTAAACAGGAAACAGAAAGTAATACAAGTTTCCATAAAATCCATAACAGAGAGGGCCTACATGTCTCACCCATCAAAAGCAAGCAGACTCCCTGCTGCGCTCTCCGCTCATAAAACACACGCAAAGAACACATGAAATAGGGCTATGGAGGAAGAGGAGGGCAGATGAAGGCCTCTTTCTGTACTGCAGCTGGCTTAGTTTAGTTTAGGCTGTTAGTTTAGATTTAAAAATGTCCAGAGAAGGGTTTAAACATTCCCCAAACAAGTCAGGAATTCAAGCAGCCCCTGGAGCTGTCCTCTGTCTGTGACCCATGTCCCCTGCAGTGCCCGTGTGTGTGTGCGTGTACGGGGGGAAGATATGTCTGTTAATTGTGTACTGTGTGAAAAAGGGGATTCAGTATTGTTGTATATGCTCTAGGTGAGTGTATATCAGATTAAATGATATACACACATACATACTTGAACACAAACACACAGATTCTGTTATCAGAGTTACCTCGCCATGCAAGAACAGACCTGCTTTGCTATTCTGACTGTGGAACGTCAGTGTATACACACAATTCTGTTATGTTTAAAGCACAACATCCTGTTGCGCACACACACACACACACACACACACAAATCCATTTCTGATTCACAGCTATTTGACTTAATAAATAACACATGATCAACTAAAATAATTCTGTATCCTGAAGTTTCAATGTCCAAGATGAGGAAAAGAAAAATCTCGCAAGTTCTTAGAAATGTTTGTGGTCATTTTTTACTTTATAGGTTTTTGTAATCAAGGCTTCTAGAAAGCAAAGCGTTGTATCCGTCAAGCAGCAAATAAAAACAGATTCCTTCCACTGACCCTAAAATATTAGCATATTCATATAGCACACATGATATTTCAGTTAAACAGCAGACTTACTTTACTGAGATGAAACTCCAGACGTCTCATAAATCTCTCAATCACCTTCACTTGCTGGAGAACACAGAGAATAACATTTATGATAATCATAATACCACATTAACAGTTATAGATATTGCTAGATAATGCTGCAGGGCCTTTGAGACTCGGAAACTCAACTAAAGAAAGACGCTTTCACTCACCTTGTCAAGTTCATACAAAAAACCCTGTAACAAAACAACAGATTATTAAAAACTTAAGACACAGTTACAATGCTTTATATGTAACACTGAGACTGAATAATAAAATTGTTTAAATTAAAATTGGGTGTCACTATACTGTCTTAAAATGGTTTTAGCCCTGGTAAACACAACCCTCATATACATTTCATATACCTATCCCCCAGTCTGTCACTGTCTATCCCCCAGTCTGTTACACTCTATATCCCAGTCTGTCACTGTCTATATCCCAGCCCAGAGTCATTGCTTGGGAAGTTGTTAAGGGTCCTGTGTAAATTTCTTTATGATAGGAAAGTTGGTCGTTTACAAAGAGATGAAAGCAGCATCGTTTTTAAAAACGTGCACTTAAAATCCATTTGTAAAGTTTGTGTTTTCAGGACCCCAAAACGCTGTTTTCATGTAAACGAACATCCAAAAAGCAAAAAAAGTTCGTAGTTGAAACCGTTGTTGTGTTAATGGACCCTTAAGCAATAACCCGTCCCCAGATTGCACCTAAATGCCAGCGGATGAAGTGTTTCCCCTCCACTCACCAAACGCGAGTTTCTTTTGGATTCCTTCATTTGTCTGTTCAGACTGTCCAGCTCCATCTGATGGACCTGCAGGTAGGATCTGTAACAGTGTGGCATAAATCAGATCAAACACCACTGTATTATGTGTGTAAATGAAGCGTGTGTGCGTGTACATACTGCAGTCCTCTCTTAAGGGCCTCGTACACTTCATCCAGCCTCTCGGGCTGCGGTACCTTCGGAGGAGGTGATTTAGCGGAGAGCGCAAACATCCTGCTTCCTCTGGAGGGAGTCTTCCTCACACACGCCGGGGGGCTGAATACAGAGAGGTGCCTAAAAGACACATGTATGTGTACAGCTTTAGTATACGTCACATCCCCTTTAATGAATGTTCAATTCTTCATCACAGTTTAATATGAGGGGTGCAAGATTCTCTGTCAATTCTCTGAGGCATCTGTCTCTATCAATTCTGAATCGATTCTTAAAATCTCTGAATCAAATCTGCTTTCAATTTAAATCATGGCTGCGCGTACTGGTGCCACCAAAATTTGACTCCCTGTGAAATTTTGACCCCCTGATTTTGTCACAGTCGCTTAGATGATGTAGGGCGCAGTTTGTCCAAATGAAAGATTTTGTTGGATATGTGCATCTGTGTACGTTTATTTTTCTATTTCTGCTTCACACTCAGCCATTATTTGAACTCCGCACAGAATAAATTCTGAATTGTTAAAAATATAGACATTAGAGTTAGAATGTTGTGTTGTCCCTATTTCATACCTAATAAGTGAGAAAACAATACAGCACGCCCTAGACTTAACACACCTCATCTTTAAATATGAGACACAATCTATAAATGCAATACGAAGTACAGCATATATGACACATAAACCTAATCTTAATCAATAGTGTTACAATAACACCTGCGCTGATTGATTCAATCATTTCTCCAGGATGACAGACAGCTCAGTATATTGTAGAGAATAAGAGTGAGGTGTCTTGGCAGAGCAAGATCTTGTAAAGTGAGAAACAGGGAGAATGATGGAAAAATCTCTGACTTAGATATTTTCTCCATGATATGTGCTCCCGATTCATATTTTTATATGTATGATATGGGTTTGGGGCATCATTGTGAGTACTAGCAGCATCTTCTCACAGCGGTAGCTAGGTAACAACTCAGCATGTTATTCGATGTATATTTTAGTAGGCTGTTTCAGACGCCCGCATACCTCTGAACCTCCCTTTTATTCTGTCTGCTGCTCTTAATCTGTTCCTCTGTTGTCCTCATAGTGCCCTGCTTTAATTTTTCATGCTTTCTCTGTGTCTGCTCTGTTTCAGCAGTAGTTTGGAGAGCTAAACATACTTTCAGATGACATGAAGCAGAAGAGTCAACACAGAAGAGCCACTCGGACCCTCTGAAAAATTTACACAACGCCCGATACTTACCTTTACACACCCATACAAAAAGGAATGTGAAAGAAGGTTTTTAATTCAAACAAAGAGAATGAAATAATTCATCCTGAAAATCTGTTTACTAAAGTCAAAAACAAATGTCCACTTTCCTGCAGTCGTGAGGAAGTGCATGCTGGGTAAGCAGGACATCCTGTCAGCTGTAATTTCCCTTTACAGATGTGAACTGCCTTTAGCTCAAATGAATGGGGTTTGTATGTGCTGGTGTGTGTATGTGCTGGTGTGTGTATGTGCTGGTGTGTGTATGCTTTAATTCTGTGAATGTGTTGTGAATGTTGTGTAGTTATGTTTGAGTGCACTGCTTCTGTTGTCCATTTGTTGCGCTTGCATGCATTTCAACATGTATTAGTTATTAATAATTATTATTAATAATATAAGATAAGATGTCCATAAGATGTCAAAATGCAAATTATGCAATTTGGCAAATTATTTACTTCTAATTAAAGGGAAAAATAGAACTTTGAGTTTAAAAAAAGAAAAGGCTATTTTGCGGTCCTATTATTTTACACAATTCCCGTGTAAATTTCTTTTAATTGAGATAAATATCGATAATTTTCCCTGGAAAGCGAAGACAAAACTCCTCATGAAGTAAATGATTTCTTCGGTGTGTAAAACAAACCTGTAGGACTTCTCGTAGGAGTTGACTCCGGCGAAGGACTGACTCCTAGTGATGGATCTGCTCAGGGCCCTGCGCACAGGCCGCACAGACAGCGACATGGTGGACACAGCTTTGGAGGGACTCCCTGCAGACAAACAGAGATCATGCACAGTCAAAACTTGGAATCTGGGTCTATTCATGAATTGCCCACAATAAGACCGAACCACTTATTACAAACAGACCAACCTGACTTAAGGATGAAACATCAGCTATTAGCATAACATAACACAGACAGAAACAGGCAGAAAAAACATTCCCTCAAACCTCAAAATGATAACATCTCCATATTGCCTAGCAACATGCAAGTTAACCCTTTCTGGCTGTGTTGTTATAACCTTTTTCTTCAGACTGAAGTTACAATCTAATGACACCTGCATGTCACTGGAAACAACAGATCTCAGAAAGAAAATAAAGACAGAGGCATCGAGAGACAGATAGAAGAACAGTAACAGAGAGACAGACAGAAGCTTCACTAGCATAACAGGCTACAGTATGAACAGAGCAATTCACAGTCACACCTGTTACTAAATGCCTGTCACATTACTGTGTGAATGTAATCAGAGGGAGATAGAGAAAGTGATCGCGCTCTTCCGGCACAGATAACGACCTTTAGATTAGCCACATGTGGAGTTCCTTGTATATAATCACTGAGGTCTCTTATCACTGACCCTGTCATGAGCCTATCAGATATCAGCATCATGAAAACACTCTGTGGGCACTGCATGGGAGGACAAGACCACACCAATCACACCAGAACAGACAAAATGGACCAACCCAGTCCACAGCTGGGACAAGGAGACAAAATCCTGACAGGACCAAATAGACAGGGCAAATAAATATGCCTCATACCAAAACCCAGCTAGCAATTTTTGGTGGTAAGAACATTTTCCTAACAGTTCCGATAAGTATTTGGAATGTTTTTGGAATGTTTATTTGGAACCATTAAAATGTCCAGTTTTTTAGACATTATATTACGGTTATTGCTTTGTTATAAGAGTTTAAGCATCACTAACAACAGTTTCACTAACAACTCAAAAATAAAGTTTTTGATATATTTAATACATAATGTTCAAAAAGCTCTACTAATGTTACTGCAAGAAAACTTTTGAGGACTTTTAGAGAACGTTAGCGAACGTTCTGAGAATGTTCCTTGTCAGCTGGGAAAACTTCCCAGAATGCCTTGCCTAAGACTGATTCCCACACACCAACAATATGCCAAAAAACTCTCTTTTAGACTCCTTTATTCATCCTTTTTTCAAAGTATTATGTAACTACTAGTTCTGTTTGAAATTACATCAATATTTGGTGCAGATCTCAAAGGGCGGGTTGGAGGCAACGAGTTTCGTTTCAAATTGAATTAAGACTTGATTTAATCTCACCGGAGAAATAGAAAGCGTACAAAACGAGCTTAATCAAAAAAGGCTTTGAAGTCACATTACAAAGAATTATTATGCTAAGTTGGAATTCTGAGGTGTGAGCCAGCAAATATCTGTATGTGAGGTCATTTTAGCTGTGATACGTCAGCACATCTTAGTCACTACAATGACCCTGACTGGTATGGTCAGTGCTTGAGTGTTTTGCTTAAGAGACACAGGCAGATTCCTGGATACAGCAAAGCCTCACTGAACTGAGGAAGGAAGCTGAAGTTTACTTTAAATCTTAAGGAGAGGATACAGGAAACGGCCAAGGCCTAATCTTCTACACTTTATAAAGATTAAACATTCAGCCTGGAAACTTATAACGGTCCTGCACTGACAAACAGTATTTTAGCTATGTGTAATTCATTCAGGTGCCACCAGAGCTTCTAAAGGGAGAATTCTGTACTCCGCTCCCAACACGAAAGCGTCACGGCTGGGGTACGCGTTCTGCCTTTCAGCCCGAACCCCCACAGAGACAAAACTTCAGATTGCCTTACTGGGAAAAGACATTAAAGGGATACTTCACCCAAAACCACCCAATGTTTCTCTCATGTACTCACTCTCATGTCATTCTACACCTGTTTGACTTCT
>JAZGTJ010010833.1:0-17635 GCA_036877575.1 Botia almorhae
AGCTGATGTGTTGAAGAGAGGTGTACTTTCTTATTTTATTAGAGATCATCTGCCAGGATTTCTGCCTGTAATGTGCTAAAAACACTCGAGAAATTCCCACGACACCCTAACTCTGATTTTATACATCACTGCCACAATCTAAAAATCTAGATTATAATGGGATTTAACATCCCCTGTTCACTGCTGACACTCTCGAGCTGTTAAAGCTAAAAAACACATGCACAAACGTCTGGACTATAACTGCTGTTACTGCATGTTGATACAGCAGATTAACTGAGGTAGCAACAGATTAAATGCCTTGTACAAACACAGGCAAAAAGCTTTTGTAGTTGGAAGTGATGGATGATGGGTAAATGTGAGAGTAACAAAGATTCTGGAAGCAGCAGCAGGGAGCGCTCCAAAGAGGATTCTTCTGTAAAAGATGGACAGGTGCGCTGTGATGTGTTTCAAAGCTGAATAAACCTGCAGTGAAGTTCATGATCAGAACATTACTAGACAAAAAACCTGGAACGCTCCAGAACAATCTTATAAAACATCTCTCTAATAAAACCTCTGAACTCACAAACCTGCGACTTCAGCTGTCTTACAAACTAGACTCTAGAAAACAAACCAGACTGCCTCACTGGAGCATGACTGTCAAAGTCTGATACATTATAAAAACAGTACTGGAAAAACAAATGCAAGCCTTCTCATTCCTTACAGCACAAGAACACAGCTCTGTTAGGCAGATGCTACAGGATAATAACAGCTTCATGAGAGTGTCTGCTCTGGATTGTAATCAACACATCACGTCTCGCATGTTTGGGATGTGCCAACTGCCGCTAAAGACACGATAAGTAACGCAAAACCAGTCGTTCAAAGACCCTCACGCGACATGCAGGACATTGAAGACCATTTTTTTAAATGGCAAATACTCCTGACAGCATAAAACTCCTAAACATTTATATCAGCCTGGTTTGTTTATAAATATCTGACATGTATGTGCATGTACCGTAATTACTGTAGCACCACTGCAGGGGCTGCATGCAGTAAAGTTATCATATACGAAACAGGCTATTTAATAACAGCCTACATCCAATAAACACAGATTCATCGCTGTTCTTTCCTGTAACTGCTAACCGTGTTTTGTAGGCGGTAATGTGCGGTAAATTCTGCATTTTATGCGTTTCTCTGTAACACAGGAACGTGAAAGTGAAGCCAACACCTTTTACAAGCAACGCAACAGGGCGTTGGTTAGGGAAAGCCACAGAAATCACTGTTCTGAGAGACCCCACTCTCCATGTCTTAAATATTTGTCTCCAACACGTAACAGTTAGGAAAACAAAAATAATACAGACCGAGCTGGAGAGAGACAAATGAGGTTTCAGTCCGTTAATTAAGTCCACACAAAGTTCACAACGACCCTTATGTAATCTATTGCTTTTCCTTGACACTCTTAATATAGTAAGTGTAAGAAACCTTCGTTCTTGATCACATAAGTGTGTTTTCTGTATAATGCAGAAATCTAAACAGAGCGTCATTAACGGTTTGAAAGATGCCTTTGTGTTGCTCTGGGAAAACTGCACATTTCCCAAACTGGTATTTCAAGAAGGATCTTTACATGAACGTCACATTTATAATGAACATGACACACAAGAGTGTAACTGCTCAGAAAACCAGAACTGCTACAATTTCATTCAGAGACTAACGGTCGCTGTTTTTGTGCTGACCTAAAAGATCGAAAATTAGATAACATTTAAGACTATCAAAAAAAACATGTCGGTGACTGTTTAGAAGAACATGTCTAAATAAGACTTTATACAACAACACTATATAACATTCTGCTCTCTACATAATTGAGACCCAACAATTCCTCCCAAATCAGGCAAAAACAGACTGCCTGTCTGCCAGGCAAAAACAGACATACAAAAAACAACCACATTAAGAGCAAATGAGAGATTACGTCTGACCACACAAAGAGCAAATGACCTGCTAGTTAATTAAACTGAATATTAAAGAAACCACAAAACATAAGGCGACTCATGTGAACCCACTGTGAACTGTAACACGCGAGAACCCGAACTAAACACAATTAACACAGTCCCATTAGTGCTAAAATAATGAAACAAATGATTATGAAACGTCAATCATACATTTATAAATGAGACTTAAATGTCCAGATGTCTTTGTGAACACTTTTTACATACACCTCTACACAACAGATGAAATATGATTTCAATATACGATCATATACAAATAAACTGTTAAATTGAATCTTTTTTTTCAGAAGTTTCAGAAAGAATGTTCTCCCCAGATTATAAACACTGACCATGAAACAAAAACATAAGGAATAACATCAGGAACTTTGCTATTATCCCTTTACGACGATCTTTAAAAGAACAGAGATGTTTGCTGAATCTAAAATACTACAATAAACAATGAAGAATCATTCTCCATCATTTACATTCAGCAGCATCCCATCACACGTATGATGTGTGTCCAGTCCAGCACTGTAATCACCAACACAACAACAAAAACAAGATCTTCTATAGCTGTCATCTCAGATGTCACAAGATGAAGGTGTACAACAGAAAACTCACTTGTCTGTCTGTCCGTCTGTCCGTCGGTCCTTCACTGATGCCTGGTCAACCAGAAGAAACACTGGTTTTCTTCTACAGGAGATGATGGCTGGTCATTCACTGGCCTGCTTCTCCAACAGTAAAGTTCATAAGACAGATCCTAGGTGTAGTATGAGCCCGTGTGGGCACACGCTGGTTTGAAATGATAAGATTGTACATACGTGCAGCACAAGCCAATGATGTGTCACATACACACCCACCCCCCGCCTCTACACCACCCACCAGCCCTTGTCCAAACCAGCAGAGCAGCTTCAGCTCACTGGAGGAGAAGAGACTGCGTGCACAACCCAGGCAAACACTCACACGCTACTCTAATCCCACACACACACTCATTCACTTTATTGTGTGTGTGTGTAACAGGAAACAGAGGCACACCTCTAACCGTACCTCGCCGCTTCTGACACACCACACCGATCACATGACTTCTCCATGAGCATTCATACCTGTAGGAACTGTTTGACACAGCCTGGTGTAGATGGTCAGAACACAGGCCATGAGCTGACTCTGAGCTCTGGACACCTGACATGAGCTTCTGTGGTTTGTGGAAGTTTGGGGCTGCTAACTTAAAGTTATGAAAATCTCTACAACTGAGGGCAAGATTCATCTGGGCTGTCTACACAAAATACAGAATGTCCAGCTACCTCATTTTCACTGTTCTGAAAGAGAAAAACATGCTAAACATACAACACAATACATTGGCTTGACTTTTAAAAGAGAAGAGAAAGTGTTCAGATCTTTTGCTGTTGATGTCAAACCTCTGTGGTAATCAGACACAAAGTCACTTCTCCATTAAACTGAAACACATACTGACATCCTCAAATAAACAGTAAACAACCCAGAACACAATAAATGTAGGTTACCCGGCAACAAATATAAACAGCTTTTGTATACAACTGCAGTGTGTTTTGTGCTGTGAATTTATGAGCATAATAAACATCATATTAAACATAAATTATTATTTATTATTTAATTTAGCAAATAACTAAACATTAATTACTATTTTGATTTATTACTACATCCATATTATTAATGGACTCGCAAAATCGCTAGCCCGACGTCACGGGGCTATTCTGTCATCCAGTCGGGCTACCCTAATGTATTTCCGCCCTGCCCGTCAGGCTATCTAATAGGGAGGGATAATATCTCTGTCTCTCTCTCTCTCTATATATATATATATATATCAGTGTGACAGTACTGTCCTGTGTAGTTTATACTTTGCGCATTGTCCAGTTAGAAAACGAATATCAGTCTAAATTCCAGATGAGTGTGGACACTTACGGGTGGGCTGCAGGTTTGTAGTCGGGTCCGAAACCTAGAGGAAGGACATCTTCAGTGACTGTGATTTCAGATGTGTTAATGTTTCCTTGCGTTTATTCACACTGACCTGTCCAGTGTTAAATAGTTCAAGAATTAAAACAGTGTTCTCTCGTGGCCTGCAGACAGCACTGAATGCTGTACAGCACAGAACAGCTGTTGTTTGTCATTCCAAAATGTTCCCTTGTTGCATTTACAATGTCCCAGATCAATAAATAATAATAAACACTTTAATTGTATTTCAATTTAATTACCTAAAAAATCTGTGTGTGTGTTCTTCTGCTTTGTTGAATCGAAACTCTTTACCTGAACCAGCGTCTACATTTGATCTGAACCTGGATGAAGGCCAGAGGCTTCAGATATTGATCACCAGAAAGGAAAGAATCTGACCTTCAGATTCTGTCTTTAAACTTTGTGGATGATTCACTGCCTCTGACTGCTTAAAAGAATGTAATTAATGCTGAAACCTGCACGTGATGTGCTGAAATACATCAGGAGAACCCGCAGCCTCCTGAGATGCGTCTGGAGGGACTTTGAGGAGATCAGAGTCTGTCATTACTCTAACACACATCACACAGTGTTCACTGCATGCATACATGTCAGGTGATAAACACATTATGTGAAACTGCATGGGTGATTATGGTAAGGTGGTGCATCGCGCTGTATTATAGAAGATAGTTTGTATTATAGAAGTTACAGGTGTTCCTGTAGCTCAGCTGGCAGAGCATTGTATTAGCAGCGCAAAGGTTGTTTCCAACCAGAATGCTTTGTTTTGAAAATGACATGGTGTTGATGACGTCAGTATTTCTCCAAAATAGAATTATTACCAATTAACAAAACATTTAGCAATTAACTACTGACCTCTAGTGGAAGAGTAATAAATTGCACATCTCAAAACGTACAATTTTGGTGCAACAGAGGATTTGTAGTTTGTAGCAGTTTAATTATTGAAGCGAGCTGAGGAGAAACACACCAGCAGCAATAAAACAACAAGGAATATTGGCAAATAATGTATTTTGTTTTGTTACAAAACAGTTTCTTTATAACAATTAAAAAATAATCCTATTATCCAGCGAAATGGCAAACTGCATTAGAATTATTCACTTTTTAAAAAGATTCACATTAAGAAGCTAAACATTAAATTAACATTGAATAAATATTTACAGCATAAATCATTGACAAAACTAACTTCAGATGACATCAAGAGGTGTATCAGTCAAAACTCCTCCAGGGTAAAAGGTCTCGGGCTCATTTAGTTACAACTAAAACATGAGCATCACCTCTTCTCTCATAACCCTCGTTAACATCTGGCCAGCAGGTCAATCATATCCCAAAGCTGAGAATGTTTCATATTTACAGGTGGTGGCGTTTATAACAAAACAATACATCCACCTCATGCTACACGCATACAAGTGAAGACAGCCATTAAATACAGCATCTGTAATGAAACATCAGTGTGCACGTTTAAAAACATTGAAAAAACATTGAAGATCCACAGAAGTTTTAACATAAAACGGGGGTGGAACCTCAAACACACTGTGAAATAAAGAGGAATATTTCCACATACAGCTTCACTTCTGGGGAAAGATTACTCTGGCTTTTTGTAAAGGTAATTTCCGTTCTGGTGGCCCGTTCCGTTCTGGATTACTTTGGGAAGCCTCTTGCCCTTGGTGTAGGCATGATAGTAGAAGTTGAGGAACAGGACCAGAAAGATCAACCCGTACAGGCCAATAATGTAGAGGAACACTGGAAACTGGTACGGACAATCTTTCATAAGGAAGAACTGGCCAATGTGAAGAGTCACCAGCACAAACTGAACCTGAAACCAAAGTTAAACCCACTTGAGTTGTGACATCAGAAGTGTGACATCTACAACAGAATGAACATCAGCGGTGGGCAGTTATGCTTGTTTAAGGGTCACATACCAGCTGGATGGTGGTCATGTACTTCTTCCACCACAGGTACTTCTGGTAGGCGGGTCCCAGTGCAGAGAGAGCGTAATAAGTGTACATGATGACATGAACGATGCAGTTCAGAAGTGCATGGAACGTACCCAGACCACCTAAGAGAAAAACAGATCAGTCACTGTTCACTTGCAAAGAGAAGCTTGGATGAACTGCTGGACACATTTTTGTGTTGTGTTTGGTTTGTGTTTTAAGGTTGGATTAAAAAAATCCCACATAGTTTGGAATGACACGAGTCGAGTAATAGGTTACGTTTTTTGGTTAACGGATTACAACCTTAAGCGGCACATTTAGAATAATTACCTGGAGCGAATTTGACGCCAAACCACCAAGTGAAGGGCATGATGGAGTGATGATAGACATGCAGGAAAGTTACTTGGCTGTTTTTTTTCCTCAGGACAAAGAAAACCTAGAAAGACAAGGACAGAAAGAGGTTGAGCGCCGACAGCCCATTACAAAAACCAAGAGTTTATTTAAAAACAACTTACAGTGTCGAGCATCTCAATAAACTTGGAGAAATAGTAAAGCCAGCAGGTCCATGCCATCTGCAGAAACAAGACGGAAAGACAACATGAGTTCCACGTCATCAGAGACAGATGATGGGAGGAATGTTTCCCATCACATACCCGGAGAGCCTGAGGAGAACTTGAGTAATCCACCACGTCACACCCATAGGTGTATCCACTCGCTCAACCAGACATGAGAAACTGAAGAATGAAGAGAAAACATTCGTTTACACGCTACAACACACAACGAACACATCAGACGCATGACTGCAGAGATGAAGCAGCACTGACAGACCTCATAAATCATGTACAGTGAAAAAGCCACAATGCTGAAGTTATAGATGATCATGGGCCTCTTCAGGTCAAAGGGTTTGCGGTTCTCCATGAGTCGAGGTCCAAGTGATGTCACAAAGTAGATGTAGGCAGCGATGATGATCGTTTGAGGGAACGGTGAAGACATGAGGAGCCAGGTCTCTGTGCGTGGATCTGCAAGTGACCCGAATGATTTTATTTTCCAGTCACCAAACAAACTGAAACTGTGCTGAAACTGAAGATGAAAACAGACCTGCTTCACTGATCCACGTATCATACAGCAGAACTGCTCTGGAAGTCAGCACACTGAAAGCCATGTCTGCACGCTCACTTCAGCTCCTCTTCTGCGAAGAAAAAGATTCAGTGTGATTCATTTGTGTATTTAGAGCTGTAATAATAACAACAGTAAAGCAGCGAGCTAAACTGACACCGGTTTAAACTCAACCAGCTAGATCCGCTTTAACAGCAAACAGTACGAAAGTGAAGGAACAAACCTCTCCCGCACTGTTATCCTCTCTTCTCCCGCACTGTTATCCTCTCTTCTCCCGCGATCACTCGATCGTGTCTCTGTATTAACCGCGTGACTCGTTTACCTGGCAGCACATATACACCTGCATCCATTGGTTCCGCCCACATTTATTCATATTTGGATGTTCTGCCCATGAAACTTTCGAAATGTAGACGAAACTCGGGTTCAATGAAAGGTGTTGCCATGGCGATCAGGATGAAAACATAAGCGGAATGTTGTACAATTTCTCATTTGGTTTATCAGCAGGTGTGTCACATATTACTGTGTGTTTGTGTCAAACGTCGTGAAAATGGTGGATGATGAGAAAATCGCTGAACAAGATGTTTTTAGAGTATAACAGCGAAGTTCACGAAGCCTGTGAATAACATATTCAGCCCCAAAGTGTAAAAACTTACACAATAACAATATTACACTCAATTGTATTTAGTTTAAATCATTTATGGAAATGCAGTTTTAGTTCTGCTCATCAGTGAATCAGATGTGAGAATAAACAGCTTCTGTTTTATCAGTGCACAACAGAAAGAGCTGCACAACAACCGATGTGAAGAATCAAACCAACCCACCAGCAGAAGAAGCAGAGAGACTGTACCATAATATCAACAAGACAGAGAGAAGACACAGATTCAGAGTCCTCTGTTTCTCCACCAGCACATGGTCTCATTGGTCTCATGTCTCATGTGAGTTCATACAAAACAATGACTTCTGAAGAATCTACTGCATGTTCATGTTCATAAAGCTTTCAGCCCTTCATTCAGCACCGGTGCTTAATATACAACCACTGAACAAGTAACACTTTTCCTAAGTTCATGACAGAACGCTGATAAATCTCACTGTGAGGATTCATCTCACTGAAGTGAAGCTGAAACTTGGGTGTGGGTGTTTTCTGATGCTCAGTGAAACCAGCCAATCCAGATCTGTCAGGAAGCAACCAGAATCATCAGAACACAGCCGAGTTTTGCTCAGATATGATGTTCTTTTCTCCTACAAGAACATCAGACTCGTGTCTTACTGTCCAATACCAGCGAATCAGAGGTTTGTGTGCCATGATACAAATCCTGAAAAACAGATTGATTCAGGTACTGAATGTTTACATCACACTGTTATTCTGAGAGAACTGTAATTATTGTCAGCCGGAGTTTAATAACTGTTTTTGTCTTCATGCATGTCAGTCACAGCTGTGAGACTTTGGGCAGATTATTGTGCAGCAAACTCATGACATTTCACTACAACATCAACAACAACAACAACAGCATTGAGGTATAAAGAAATTTTGTTCTAGAGCTCCTTTATGTTCAGAATCAGAACCAAAATTCAACTGCTATTGGTGAATAAATCGTTTGATGTTTTGGAGAACTGAACATGTTCACAGAGGCGGTTATGAATCCACACCAGATTAATGTCTGAGACTCTGTGGGTTTGTCTAGAGTGAGATTAACAGATAATCTTGGCTGGTTTCGAGATCTGATCACATTTACACACAGCTGCTTCAGGGTTAGTGAGCGGTTGTGTGCTGTCAGGTGTACTGTGTACTATTTATTCAGATGCAGTGTGGTGTTCATTTGCTCTTGGTTTTATTTGATTTGTATTAGGTTTATTTGTACTAGTAAGTGCTTGTTTGCATTTGTACAGGTAGAACTTCTGCTTCTGGCAGATGATGTTTGCTTTATGTTAAACAAACTCAGAATACAGTGAAGTTGTTCTGAGCAAAAGTATCTGCTAAACGTTAATGTATTTCTGTACACTGTCTATGTGAAACTACACACACTACATCTTACAGTGTGTCGTATGTATATTTTATAATATATTCTATATATCATTAGAAGTAATTTCACCAACACAACTTCCTCTTAAAGGTATAGTGCAAAAATAAAAACATATCAGTTAATCATCCTTCATTAAGTATTTAAATATGCCAGTTTATTTTTCATATTAGTAGCGTATTGATCTGATCCACACGCGTTATGCAAATACAGGTCTCTGTCTAAGAGCATTGATTTAATACAGAAGTCTACAGCACCTCCGTGTGTTGATGTGAGGAACTGCAAAACAGGTCTTACGTGTGTAGTACTTTGAAACATGAATGGAATCGAATATTCATTTGATTAATGTCTTAACTTTTGTCAGTCCAGTTAAATAATAGCAATGCTAAGAGCAGTACATACTGCACACAGGGAAAATATTAAAATATGATGTTTGTGGTCGTTAACAACGCCGAGGTCATGGGTTCGATCCCAGGGATTGCACATACTCAATGTATAGTGATCAATGTGTAGTACAATGTAAGTCGCTTTGGATAAAAGCGTCTGCCAAATGCCTAAATGTAAATGGGCTCGTGTTTGTACACTGAACTCATGTGAACCTGCCTGACAGCCCGAGCTGTACCTCTCTCTACCACTAGAGGCGCTTAGGAACTTATGAAAGCGTGGCGCCCTGCATGAGCTCAGCAAAGACTCATGCAGTAGTCCATAGACCAGGCTTAAGTAACCACTTAGCAACTGCATAGCAACACCCTGGCAACCACCCACAACAGCCTAGCATTGAGGCTACGAGCTTTGCACTGGCAGACACCAGAAAACCTTGTTTGTTGTATTGTGGTCTCATGTTAACATTTAGAATATGTTTAAACATTCTCATGTTTCATTGTACTCTTCAGACTATGATATAAACACTAATGATAATGGCAGACCAGAGAGAACAGAACCACAGGTTTGTTTTCAACACAACAGTGAAATAAACTCTGGTGATGCTGGTTTCTCTTTTATCACTGGGTTTAGTTTGATGTCCACGTCAAAGCCAGTTACAATACCAGTTTAGAAGCACTGAGGCATTCTCTCTGCTATCAGACCTTAAACGTGTAATATTGGGTTTTCATTAGACAGTTCAGATTGTTTGTGGTATTACAAATAACGTCTGTAAAGTTTTCTGTTGTTCTCAGTGCAGGTTTATTGAAAGATTCAATATTTCCCTCCTGTATCATACAGCGACGATTCATCTGTGTTAAACATTTATTGAATTTGGACTTTAGGCAATTATTCTTCATTTTTGTGGGTATTTGCATTAATCTACAATATTAATGGTTTATTTGGCTGAGCTGAATGAAGTATCTGACCACAGAGGAGCTTTCCGAACTCTCTCTCTGAGAATTTCAACAGATCTTAGAGTGAGAGAGACTGAACCCACAGCAGCCCTCACCAGAGTTACTATAGTAGCATAAAAATATAATATAGACAATGTTTTGTTCTCTGATACTGTCATGAAGCACTAATAAAGGTGAAGTGTGTAATTAATAAATTCAACACGAGACCCATGTTTGTTTTAAACACATCTGCAAACAGAGTGTAAGAGATAACCAATAGGTTTCAGCTCTGCATACAGACAAAACAAGGTTCCACACATCACCTCATTACCCGACTGTATCGCAACATTTCCATCATATGAAATTCAGATTGTTTTGCTGGGTGGGAGGGGCAGGAGAGAGAGACAGAGAGAGAGAGAGAGAGAGTCGACTGTCAGACGTCACACGGAAGATTGTTTTGACACCCGTTAAGAAATTCAGAAGGAAGATGGACGGCTCATGAAATTTGCAGGCCCTGATTGAATTTATGATATTTTCATAAAGGCCATCAAACGTGCACACCCGTGGGGCGAGAGACCTGACAGACAGAGAGAGAGAAAAAACACATGAGGGCTATCAGAACACTGAGTGTCACAGGTAGCTGAGGCTGTCTTCTCAGCTAACAAATTTAGGTTGTAAGAACGTTTCCATGAAGTAACAAAAACATCAAACTGTCCAATCTGAGGAGATACATATGTGATGTTTTCAAGGACCTGAGCCCTGAGTTTGTTATACCACCCCAAACAGCATCAGCTTAATTATTCAACTGACTGAAACATTTATAACGCACATTTTGGGTGCAAATGCCTGCGTTTGAATTGGGAAGAAGGAGATGAAATATTTATCCATTCACAATCCTTTTATCATTTCATTATCATCCAGCACTTTGATAAGAAAAAATGAAAGGAGACACAGCTGAATCACCTCGTAAAACATAATCCAGAGCTCAATTAAAACTAGATGAAGACCACAGAGCAGAACACATTTCAAACACACAGGTTCTGTTGAGTTCTCCTGTAAAACATGACTTCTGTTTGATAATTGATGATTGTCTTCTTACTCTTGTCATGTTGTGTCACATCCTCTCTGATACTGTTTCGTGTGATGTATAGAAACACACTGAAAGCACAATACAGTCATACTGATATTGTAAACAAACTACAGTTTTACATGTTGTAAAGTGTGTGTTGTGTGTACTCACCTGTCACACCAGTCACTCCACTGTCAGCTTGATCTGAGTGATTTTTTTCTGCTGGCCCAGTTTAAAAACCCAGTTTCAATGCTCTGTCATATTCCTGCCTGTACATATAGCTCAGAACTCTTTGTCAGTGTGATACAGTTTATGTGATTTTTCTCATATTACACATCATTATTTTGTGGTAGTCATTAAAATGTTTTATTATTTTACAATTAACCTTAAATATTTAATAATTGTGAATTCAAACGTTGTAGACGTTATTATGCATACAGTCATCCAGAGTGATGGAAGCCATCACTTTTAAATGTTATCTGACTAAAGATAGGCTGGTCGTAACCATGACAACCATTGCTGCATCACCTATCACAAAGAAAACTGGTGAGCAGATGAAGGTGTCACACACACACACATATTAAGCTGTTCTGGAGATCTGATAATGATAATTATTTAGACACCAAATGGAATTTGTAGACAATGTAAGTGTTGCCTGCCAATGCAAAATTTGCTAGCATGATGCTAGAGTGTTGCTATGTGGTTGCTATGGTGTTCTAAATCGCTTGGAAACACCAAGCGGCAAAATTCACAGTGTTTTGTTGTATCAATGCTGATTTGAGCTCAGTGAGGCCCCAAAGTTAACATGTAGCGTGAGGATTCTTTCTGCTCACTAACTGTATGAAAAATAACAATACAGCTCTTCTCTTAGCAAACAACCTCATAACCTCAACATTTACTGTAAAAGTCCAGCTGTATTGTTTTGTTGTGCAGAACTTCTCTGTGTGAATTTGTCGGGGTTTCCTGAACTCTGTCGAGGATTTGAAAGAATCGCTCATCATAAAAGCGGGGGGGAAGCTCCTTTTATGGAAAATATAATGAATATGGATATTCTGACAGCTTGTTCACACCCACCCTCCCACAGAGCTCTCCACACCCTGTCACCTCCAGCTCCTCAACTCATCCACTAAATCATGGGGGAAGACAATCCACAGAGCCACAGAACTCTGAACCTGCAGAGCAATGGAGCTGGGGAAGAGGGTTTTGTTTCAGTTCTGTGTTGAATAAATACAGTCAGAAAATAATAACAGCACGTCAGCATACCTTCAGCTGACAATGTAAACATACGGTTTTCATGGTGTGAAAACGCTGTCAGATGGGGGCGGAGTCTGGAGCTGTATGGAGATGTTTGATTGGCCGTTGAGTGTCTGTGTCTCTGTTCTAATACAACAGACAGTGTATGCTTTCAAACAAAAGAGTTTGCTTTGAAATGCTGCTGAATGTTCAGACTAAACAGATAATATCTTAGAATTCTCTGTTTTCTTTTGTTTGAAAACAGGCACAAATACAGTAGATAAAATATCAGTTATACTTTATGCTTTATATTTCAGTAGTCAGTAGGCAAATATTACTGTTCTGAGTGATCATTGCTTTTATAAACCATTCACAAGTATTAAACTGTGGCAGGTATCTACTGTTTGCGAGATGGACATGTATGCTACTGTATCTCAAATACTGTATCTCAGATCATGTGACATGTACAGTAGAGATGTGCTGTTACCTTTGAAAGCGGAGGTATGGTTTTTACCTGACAGTGCTTCTGATATGATGCTATTAATAACATTTATAGATGTGTGTTTTTTTGCCTGAAACAGCATTACTACAAATGACATCAAACCTGCTCATCAAACCATCATGTGCGACGCTCAGAATCTGGGCCACATATCCACAGCAAAGCTCCTGTTTTAATTAAAACAGCCCACGCAGCATCTCCAGGAATATTTGCTCCTCCTTTGTCCTTTTCATTCCTCCTCGCTGCATATTTGCATGAGCCGTTGCAGCGGGTGGAAACTCCCCCGTCCTGCATTTACATACATAAATCTGTGCAGCAGATTTATGCATTACAGCGGAGGATCCTCAGAGCAGGGCCCCGGGGCCTGCTGCTCTAATAAGCCATGTGCTGTTAGAGCCGTGCCGTATCATCATAAATTGTGTATGGAGGTGATGTTTTAAACATCACACCAGCACACACATCCTTAGACAAATAAGCAGGGTCATACACACACAAAACCCGGTCAACACAAAGAGGTGTATGTACAGTGTATGTGTAAGCCTATAGGATCATTGCTTGTTTGAGAGGGCTGGGCTGCTTTCAGCAGGAAGTGGTTCTGTATGAGGGAGGATGTGACACAGCCCATCTGTATCACGCTGAGCTCTGCTGTACACGCCTGTTCTGCTCATTGCTTTCAGTCATTTCCAGGTGGGGGGCTGGGCTTCTTTCTGCATAAGGGCGTTCATGTCTGTATGCGTGTGTGCACACGTGTGCGAAAGCATGCCTGAATGCATCGCACAAATGTGCAAACAGGCGGATTTGACTGAATATTAGATTCAAGTGTTTTACACAAAACATCACTGAAATCATCAATCTGCACAAGCTAATGATTCGTTTGCAGTGATTCGTAATGAACCTTCACTTCCAGGCAGAGACATATTTTTACAAAAATATATGCTAAAATATTTCCATCTGAGGAGGAAAACAAGAGAAAGTGTAAACAGTGACATCACAACTGCTTCTTCTCTTCTGTTCAGAATCTTCTCTGACTAGTAAATGTCTGTGTGGTGTTAATACATCGCTCAGGTTTGTGTTTACACACAAATGTTACTCATAATAAATGTAAACACTTTATTCTACATCGATGTAAAAGCATCGATTTGAATTGAAACGTTACTAAACGTTGCTTTAATGGTTTTGTGTTTGCTGCTCATTCTCTCGTCATCTGTAGAGATGCAGCTGCTGTGATCTTCTCGTTACCCTCACATGCCTCCACATTAAATCTTCATCTCTCCTCCCCCTCGACTCTCTCGCTTTCTCTCGCTCTCCCGCCCGCTCAGCCCTGCCCGACACCCCCCTCTGACTGTAGCGTTTAGTGATTAATGTGAGTTTTAATTGTCAGACTCACTTTTATGCTCATTAAAGTGTATTATGCAGCAGTTCAGCTATTAAAGTTCAGTGAGAAATGTCATGCATACTAATGAGAATGCAAATGAGTCTGGCAGAAGTGAATCCCTACAGATGCTGGAAGTGTGGTTTCTTATCTCTTACCGTCACTGTCTCCAGCGAGCTGCAGAAATGACTCGGGCTAAAGACAATGTTTTGGGTACATGTGCAGGGACAGAGCAGCCCGTGTTACAGGCAGTTTTAGAATAAAAAACTATTCATTGGCGTCTGCCACAGCCGTTATACATTTAAGATACACATTGTGTTTCCAATAGAAAACACCGCAGAAAGTATTGCCGCTTTTGTGAGCTAACATTACAAATGCTTTTCAAAGAGAACATTTTTATATGAATGTATTTTGCATAACTGTTCACTCTCTGTGAAAATAACTACAATTTAAATGATAACCACAAAAATATTAAACTTAGTCGACTGCACCTTGGTCTTTATTTTCACCCAATAAAAGTCAATGTGGACTGATCAAGCTTCAGAAATGACATATAAAAGAATCATAAATGTAGTGATTTGTGAGCTATAATTCAAGTTTTGTGCAGAATGAAATTTAAATCTTTATTCATTGAGAATCTTCCCTCTGTCAGAGCTCACAAATCTAATTCACATCCATTCAGATGAAGATTTATCACCCCAGATTGGACAAAATCTTGACATTCATGCATTCTAGTGTGATCAAAAATAGTGTGCTCCCCGTTACAGCCTGAAAAAAATTTACATTTACATTTCTTACATTTAAATGTTAAGAAAGAAATGATCTCTTGTTATTGCAAAAGCAAGACAAATGAATTAAATCTGTGTGTGTGTGTGTGTGCGTGTGCGTGTGCGTGTGCGTGTGTGTGTGTGTGTGTGTGTGTGTGTGTGTGTGTGTGTGTGTGTGTGTAAAACGCAGAGCATAAATAAATGCCCTCTCTTGCCCCCTCACGGTGGCACACACACAGAGAGAATAGCCTCTCTCATTATTGCAGCACCATTTTCCTGTCTGCAGGGCAAAGATGAAACAATAATAAAGATATTCAAAATGAAGCCCATACATTTCTGCCCAGCGTGATGTGAGCACACTGTGAGATGAGAGCGCTGGGCCATTTGCTCGGCACCAGGAGGGGGTTCTGGATGCTAACAAGATTCACACAGGTATTTGAAAACTATGTAAAATGTTACTTACTACCCACAATCCTCAGCAACTTTGTTTTGCACTTGGACTTGGATAAATGAATAAAATTAAATCATTTCCCTTGTTTAATTTTAGGCACTTTCCACAACTTTAAACGACTGTATTTTATTCCTTATTTATTCTGCTGTTTGAGAGATGATCAGACAGACAGACGAATAGATGAAGTGTGTTTTCTACTCACTGTACAGTGAAACAAAAGTGTTAGAGTTTAATATCAAGAAAAGAGCCCCGCTGTGATAAATGTGTGTCAGTATAATCAAGAACATGAGAAAGATCAGAGAGGAGACACGGGCCAGTTCAAATCCCCGACTCTGTTTTACCAGCTGGCATTAACATCATGCCAAAATATTGTCAGATCAAACAGATTTGTTTTCTCCAAGTCTGTACGGATCCTTTGATCAGTTATCCTAATAAGAAGGCCAGTTATCCAGGATTGAATTCCATATGCAGATATACGAGTTTTAACTGGATGACAGCACATCACAAACTTTACAAGTGTGAGCAGCTGAATGTCGCACTGCCCTTTTAATATTACAGTGTTGATTTAATGCTGAATTCATATAGATGCAATAATTATAATTTATAAAAGTGATTCTGGATATGACATGATTAAACAAAAAACATACATTTTATTGTAACGTAATGTTAACTCAATTAAAATCAACCCTTGTTACTTTATTGATTATTACACATTCAGCTTTTATTGTTATTGCTGCACATTATCCAAATGAAAAAGATTGTCTGTAATCTTTTCTCAAACATTGTATCTAAGTTGTGACATAAACCTCAATTTATATATAATATATGCATTTAATATAGTCCTCAAGTATGTACATTTTCATGCAGACAAATAAAAAAATCACAACTAATTGCCTAATCTTTGGAAGAATTCGATTGAATGATAATTTTGCTTTCAGCATATGAAATATTAGGAGGCCTGCTGTGTCTCTCAGTATGTGTGCATTAAAAATGGTCAGTGACAGGTGAGGGAAGCTCAGATTGTGTGGACTCTAATCAGAAATACATTGTATTGATCAATTAGTTACATCACATTTCTCAATCAATTCCATTTCCCCTGAGGCCACACTTTTTAATATCAGTGCTGAGATATTCAATTAGCACTTCTGCCTCTTTAGATGGCAAATTCCCCTTTTATAGTTTTAATACAGTCACCTGCTGTGATCTCAGATCTGTCACTTCATCTGATGTAAGACTACACAGCCCTGGAGAGGTAGCCAATAATAACCGTAACCAGCTCACTTCTGCATTTTAGTTTTAAATCTGTTTATATCCGCCAGCGTTATTTTCTTAGCTTCACACAAATGTATTCGCTCCTAAATGTGGCATAAATAATGTATAGATTTACAGAACAGGTCTCAAGATGTCTTGAATTAGGAGTAAACTTTATTTCTGTTAAACCGCACATTTAAGATTAATAGATTTCATTTAACTACCTACTCAGCATTTAATGCTTTTAACCGAAGTAACCCAACCGATAAATGGAATGAGGAAATAAATTATTATAATTCTTACATTTCCAGCAAACTGAATGGACTACTGTAACTTCAGCTGTGTTTAGCATCCTGTATACCACACACAGGAAGTGTTTCATAATCATATTTCAACAGAACCACAGTGATAAATACAGTTCTAGTCTTGTATTGTTTTGATCCTACACTGATGTTTTTCCTGTTGAAACAGGAGATATATTGAATACGATTGAATGTTTGTTGTTGTTTTTTAGAATCACATGATATGAGGAGATATTAGGATGTTCTCATATTAAGATACATCTGTACGAAATATAAGTCGTGAAAATTTTTGCCCGCTTTTCAGAAAAGAAAGACTATACGTACAGCTTTCCTGTAGCTCAGTGGTTAGAGCATGGCGTTAACAATGCCAAG
>JAZGTJ010010834.1:0-17635 GCA_036877575.1 Botia almorhae
CGGTTTGTTGTTGCAGTACAGTAAGTAATTGTATTTGACTGTATAGTTTCTGAGATACAGCCTGTGTGACAACTAGCCCCAGTCTCCGTTACACAACAGTGCAAAAGCATTACGCAGGCAAAGCACATAAATCATCTAAAAGAGATAAGAAGTTCTTTGATTGAAATCGAGAACGTGAGAAGAAGGAGAGATGTAGAGTGAGAATGAAGATTCGCAATTAAACGGCGATGAAATCTCTTGGCAGAACTGCATAATGACGCAGCGGTTAAATTGAGGAGTCAAATTGAAGACGGGTCCTTCGTTATTCCTTTGGTAATACAAACTTTCTGTGGGATTTAATTAATTTGACGATGTGATTATTCTGCGCCTACGTGCCCCAAATAATGCGTTGCATCTAAATGCATTACTTTGCCATTAAAGAATTCAATTTTACTCCCCACTTCACTCAGACAGGCAGCAGGCCCAGAGCCCTAAACAAACACAACATGTGCATTTAAGCGGCTGTGTTTGACAAATTTCCCTCCATTGCTGAAAGATTCAACTGATTAAATAGATTTGTTTTAACTGACACGTAAATAAATCTGTTTCATGCTTCTGTGCGATACTACATAACCGGAGTCCCCTGTCAGCGCGCTGTGTGTTACTGCAGCTGCATAATATTCAATTCTGCAGAACAAACCGCATTCCATTACCAAACCGGCGTAGATAAGCTGACCCCTGAGTTTGCTTTTGAGACATGTGAACGACCATAAATAGTGTATGTATACAGTATGTGTATATCTGTATATATATTTCTTCAAACAAGACCTGAAGATCAAAACTAATAATGCCCCTTTATTTACTTCAATAAAATAATAATTTCAATCAAATGAATCTCAATCCTGACATTCACATCTTCATCATGCAGTGTTTCTTCATGAAGAATCAGAATCAGTTTTATTGCCAGGTATGTTTACACATACAAGGAATTTGTTGTTGTGGCAGAAGCTCTACAGTGCACCAGAATGACAGTGACAAGACAAGACACAGGTAATAAAAACAATAATATACAAATATACAGAAAGATACAAATATACAGAATATACAGAACAGACAGTGTACAAAATAGCAAAAATAAAATATGTAATATAGACATATAGACATATAGAAGATGGTGTCTTTAGTCTAAATCATTTTAACAGCTGTAATTATCAATGATGTTATGATGTAAATTTATGACATTTTGTTGTTTTGTAAAGGGCGTTTTCGCCTTCCCGTTTGATTGATTGAATTTAATTCTTGTTTGATGGCTTGCTCGTGTTTCATGAATGTCTAGCACGCCAGCCGTTCTCCGTTTGCTTTCGGAGTCGTCTTGTAATTACACGTCACATGTTAGTCACATGCTAATTACTATATATCCGGTCATTATGCCATTACCATTAGGAAGTTAAGTGTAATTTCAGGTCGCTCTCATGGTCAGACCTTCACTGCAGCCAGTGTAACCAAGGAAACCAGAACTGAGGTTGTGATTGGCTCATTTTAGATAATTACTTGAGCTCCTGTCATTGGTTTGTTGGAAGCGCTAGCTCAAAACAACCTCAAACAATAAACCGACACAAGGTGATCGTGTCCGTCTTTGCACACGTGCGTTCAAAGTTAATTTAGCCGACTATAGTATGAATGGCAAGACGACTCTCAAATGTTCTCCACTTGAGTGAGTGACTGATTGAAATGGCTACATGAGAAAAAGTAGATCAGAGCTGCAGAGCAGGGACACATGCTAATACTGCACACTGGCCCTGCGAGTGATGTTACCATTCCACTATCGCAGTTAAACAGTTATCGCATGACGGTCATAAAAGTTATGAAGCTGTGAAGCATATGCGATCAATGGAGCAATAGATGGGCAAGCAGGGAGAACAATTGATCAAATGAATACAGCTCTATACTGTGAATGTCTGATCGCATACTGTAACGTTGATGTTGTGTTCTTTCAGGTTGAGTTGAGCATACAAATGTCTTTCACAGTTTCACAATCATCCTCAGCGCTTTCTTCATAGACGGACATTATTAGCATGTAGCCCATACAGCTACTGTGTTTGTGGCATTAGCTCTGTGAGAATCTACCAGTACAGAGAGAGAGAGAGAGAGAGGGTGGGATAGTAGAGACAAAGCTGTATTTCTTGGCAATCTGTTTTAACTATGTAGAAATGTAAAGAAAATTCCACTCCCAATTTTAAAAATATTTGCTCTGACTTCAGCATTTGTTGTGTGAAAAAAGATCGCACACCAGCTCATCTGATTAATGCTCAGGGTTCGATCTTACATGTTTTAAGACTTTTAAAGTGTAAAGAGGATAAGTCTCGCTATTTCCATTACACCATTACGGTAAAGCTGTTCATAAAAATAAAGGCTTGACTTGACCAACTTACGTAAAAAATCAGAGACAATACACAGCACACAACTTTACATATAAAAATATCTACATGTTGTTTGTTTATCGTTTTCAGTTACATTCATTGTAGTGCTTGCAAATACTGTGTACATACATTGTATCTTTATAATGTCAATAAAGAATGTGAATTTGGGTGGAGTGAAAATGTATGCTAGTTTGTTTTAGCTCTTTGAAGTAGCTGAATGTTTATTTGCCAGACATTCAAAAGCAAAATGACAGAACAAACAAGTAGAAGAGAAGCCCACATCAAAATAATGGGCCTGAAGTATTTGAAGATGAGAGCATGAGTAAACCGTCTTCTCTCTCCTTTATTTTCCCAACCCAAAATACACATTTGTCTTTTTAAATCTTCTCATTTTCCCTTAAGGGGTTTGCTTGCTCTCGCTCTCTACCTCAGTCCCACCCTCCCAGTCTGACTGTCTTTCTCTCTGGCTGTTGTGTGTTTGTGTATGTCTTCCTAAAGCCTTACACATGTGTTCCCTGCACCCATGTACAGTGATATGGCATAAATCCAGGACTGATAAAAACAAGCAGGACAGTCTCTTGTAAAAGGTATGGAATGAACCGAAAGAATTTGCGACATCTGCTTTAGCTCGGACTGCCCACTCAATGCCCTGTCAGTGCCATCATGACTTTGGCGGTGGACTGTATTTCTCTGATGGTTTAACATGCAAATCTCTGTAAAGTCATTGTTACAAAAAACAAAATGTCTGACTCATTCTTCTCCATATGGAAACACTTTAAGACAGCACGCTGTGCCCTCGAATTCTTACATGACTTTCTTAGTTTTAATAAAGAAAAAAGCCTGAGCTAAAGCCAAATTATTCCAGCGCGCTGCTTCTCGCTCGGGGTAACTGGAACCGGGGAAGTCTAGAGAGAGTTTTAAGAGCAGGCTTTAGGAAATGGTTTCCTCTAAGAGCTCTTAGCAACGGAGCCTCAGCAAATTTGATTATGAGTGGTAAGGGTGTGAATGTGACACAACTGCATGTATCTGAGTGATTACATTTAATCTCTCTCTCTCGCTCACTCACCCGCTCCCTCTGAGTCCCTCACTCGCTTTCTCTGTCTGTGATGTATTTGAAAGCATTTAGGCTAATGGGGCTGACTTTTGCAGGTCAACAGGGATGAATAAAATGAAAACTTTTCGCATCAAAAAAGGTGGATGTTTTGGTAAGACTGCGGGAACGAGCACCAGCGAAAGTAGGACGACGAGAGGCAAGGCTTGCAGAGCTTGATAAAAACATCATATTAATAAACTACCAGTAATCGGGCTGTTTAAGGTAATCCTGTATGTTCTCCGAGGACAGTTCACAATCCTTTTACAGGACAGGAAAGTTTTTGATGGGGTGTTAAAGGAATAACCGAATAAAGAAAATTCTGTCACAGTTTACCTGCCAAACTTCTTTTACGACTTTCTTAAGTTGCGAAAAACAAAAGGATCTTTAGATCTTTAGAAAGATCTTTAGCAGAATGTCCGAGCTCATATTGTCCACAAAGTAAAAGCAGATGAGAAAGGTGTAGCTTGAACATTCCGCTGTTCCGTGGACGAAAGTTACAATGGCATGATGGTGAGGCAGAATTTTCCTTTTATGGTGAACTATGGTGAAGTTATTCAGACTAACAAACAGAACAAACACACACCTGGAGCCAATCAGCAGGCAGGAATGTGTTTTACAAAGCCCTTAGTCTGTTTCTTATGCGCTCTTACTGTGTGCACTTTTGACCGAGTTTATCTAGGTGGGTTTAGAGATCTGCCATTCCATGAGAGGGGCTGGTTTTTAAGACTGATGTTTGTTCATGGTCCAAAATAACTCACAACTGCTGAAGGTGGTTTTAATAAGGCCTCATTCCATTCTGAGCTATCCCGCTCTCTTTCTCTCCCTCCTTCTCACTTTTTTGCTTTCCGAGTATCTTATTCCATTCACCTGGTTGTATCTGCCCTCCAGATGTCCCCACAATCCCTTTCATCTCTGTGGGAACCCGTGTCAGGATGAAGTTATTTGTTTTAACATTTTCTGCCAGGGGAAAAAATCCTGGCAAGATACTGCCCTGCCTTTGTTCTACTGAGAACAAGATGAAAAATACCATTTCCTGGATTTGAACAGTGTGAACACGGAGCAATGAAATTTTCCTTCTGACGAGACCACATAATGGAACAAAGAAGCGTGCAGTACGTGAAGTAGTTTTAAAGGGATAGTTCACCCAAACATTCTGTCATCATTTACTCACTCGTGTTGTGTATGTTATTATAAGTTTTTATGTGGAACACAAAAGGAGATGTTAAGCAGCATTGTTTTCCATACAGTAAAAGTAAATGGTGACCAGGTGCTGTCAACATTTGGCTAAATATGTTTTGTGTTCCATGGAGAAAGAAAATCATACAGGTTTAGTATAGGGTGGGTAAATAATGACTTTTATATTTGATAAATGTTTTTGCTTTGCACTTTATTTAGACTTGTGGTCTTTTTCAAACACGCTTCATCATATGAACCTAATGGACTTGGAGGATTTGAAGTAGCTCATCTGTGTTCTTAATGCTGTATTACCATTGCATATCCGTTTATAAAACAAAGATGGAAAACAGATGGAGAACATGGACATGTTTTAGTGTCTTTGTGTCTCTCTTTGTGCTGGAAGTAAACTTGCTGGATGGACCTTCAAGTGATTATGAGGATGTAGGGTGACATTTACAGCCTAGATTTACCATTTAACTGGCAGTGCTTTACTTCAGATTCCTGTGTGTGTGTGTGTGTGTGTGTGTGTGTGAGAAAATTACTTTGAAACATCCATTTAAGCAATGTGCCAGTGCTGGGTTCTGTATTCCCTTTACCTTTTCTTAAAGATAGCATCATGTTATATAGGTCTCTCTGTCTCTGTGACACACACACACAGTCCTTAAAGGTCATCTAACAGACATCTAACATTCTTTTCACGCTTGCCTATGCCACAATTGACTGCTAAAATTCACAAAACTTATACATCATAATGTGACTGATGGCAGACAGCATGAAATATTAAACAGAGAGAGTTTATGTGGCAGCTTACATGATACTTTAAAGTTATAATTTAAACCGAATTGCTTTAGTCTATTTAACATTCTAAACTCTATTTTTTTAAACTCTCTCCAAGTCTTTTGAGGGCTAGAGGGTTTAATGAATATTTAAAGACTTTTTTATTTGAGTGTTTTTCACTGTTTTTAACTAGGAGAAAACTGGAAGTGCAGACAAGCTCATTGTTCTGTGGTTACCGATTAACCAGGACTGTTATCACCCTTTTCTTATTGTATACTAAAAACTCTTGCCTTTTGAAGTACTCTTTGTATTCCTAAAAGCTTTTATTCCATTTACACAGCTGGTAACGAGAGAATGTGATTCTCTGTCTGAACTTATGCATGTGCATTCCAAAATTATTCAGCGTACTTACAAATGCTTTAAAGATGTTTCTTTTTTTCAGGAATGAATTTCTGTTCATTACTTCCTATATTATGCTTGTAGAGGCTTGACTGGTTAAAAGAGATGAATTATTAATACATCATTATTATTCATTAAAAGAACTATGATTAAAAACAATTATGGATTCATAATTTAATTACAGAAATGGTAGAAAACGGAATGTTTACAGATGACGTTGCACTTGACTTTTAAAATTTCATTAAAACTGTATTTAAAATATACTGTATACATATATGTGTGTGTGTATATAAATATACAGAGTTCATTTAATGAGCTACACCTGTTACTCTTCTACAACACCTTTGTGCAGCTGAAGTGAGCTGACATCACATCCGCAATGGCTGAGAAAAGTGCGGGTTTGATATTTTGCATCTTTGCATTAAAAAACATGCCATAGTGTAAGTGTGGCTGAACTGTTTAGAGCCACTGCATCTAATAACTGAAAATATAGTTTAAAGTAACTGTCAGTGTCAGTCATTCAGCAGAGGTGTGTTGCAAATCTGAGCTTTCACGACAGCTCTATACCGGGCAGTACATGTTTTTTAACAAAAGTGATTAGAAAAAGGTGAATAAGTGCAAATTAGGTGGAGAAATTTAGATTTCGGCAGGATAACTACTTTTATCGTTGCATGTAACAACTATGAATATAGAAGGATGAAAACGCGACTCCGAATAAAACATTCATCACTGAGTCTCATAAATCAGATTCTGGGATCTCTCATCTCGACACAGTTCCACACTGGCATCACACAAAGGTATATTTGACCTTCTTTTGGTAAGATGGTAGAAGAGATAGTTTTGTGTTTCTCCTGACAATTCGGCAGCGTTTTCATACATAATGCATTTGACGCTGCACTCTGCAGTTGGTCATGGACACAGGCTTTAATAAATATCTATGACAACAGACAGACAGAGAAGAGGAGCACCATAAGCAACAATGAGCTAATGTCTCTGTGCGTCTATGAGACTGAATGCATTATTCAGAATAGATGCGTCCCCACTGCATTTTTTATGCACATCTCTCTGCCTGCGTTTTATCTTTCACTTTCAAACACCTTTTTTATTCTCACTGTGTGTGTGTGTTCTCACTCAGTCTCGTCGGGACCTGAAGGTGCGATTGCGCTGCTATCAGCGCGCAGATTCTGATGTCGCGTTTTTCGCAGGCATTGCGCCTATCTGACTAGATGCAGTTTCACACCGAGGCAAACAGGGAAGAACATAAAAAAGCCTAATCGCAGAACGTTTAAAGAACCTTAAAGCTGAACGATCTTTTTTTGTTAATTTTGTTAATTAAATGTATTGTTTTCTCAGTTTAATATGCAGAGATGACGTTAGGTGAGTTTTTTTTGGTTGATCTCCCTGAAAAGTGTAAAGACTGTGGCTCTGTTTGTTTGAGCATCCCAACCTGTTTGGGCGGGATTATCTGTTTGTTCAACCAATGGCAGGTGAGGGAACTGTTTGTTGAAAACCTGATTGACATTTCGTTTTTTTTACAATTCCATTTGGTGAAGCTAGTGGCATAGAAATCTCCACACTTTAAAATATGGGCTCCCTGCTATTCAAAGGCTTTTTAGCAACAGATGTACATTTTCATGTAAATCTGAATGTTAAGGCAAAACTGTAAAGACAGCATTCTAAATTCACAGCTTGCATCATTTATGCTTTCCTTATTTATGATAAGGAATATTATTATTAATATTAATTAGGCTATTAAAGATGGCTGTACATGTATTGTATACACACACACACACACACACACACACACACCCACACCTAAAATGGAATAAAACAGTAACATTCTTTGAAAAAAAATTCAAAAGTGACCTTCTCTAAATAATTGGTAGCTGCAAGTAAACAGCATTTGTCCAGAATAAGTGACCTCTGAGAACCTCAGCCAAAGACACTTCCTGTAACCATCCATTAGCTTGTTGCCTCACTTTTTAGATGTGAAACATTTTAACTTCTCTCCATGCCCTTATCTCTCTTTGATATTTGTTTGGGCAGTTGGATGACCCATCACCCTTAACATTATGTTCCGTACACAATCTGAGAACAGCAGGTGAAACTGTTTTGCTCTTCAATGTTTTTTTTATCTGTGTCTGGGTGTGTGAGGATTTTCTAGTAGTCATGATGTCTTGCTTATTTTGCAGGTATCCAAACTCAATTAGGGCATCTAGGGAAAGCATACACCCGCAAAATGAACACTCTCCAGGCACCCAATATACAGTTAAATCAATTGGTGAATAAGTTACCAACCATTTTAACATCATTAAAACTTGCTGAATGGATCTTATTGCAAGAACTATATAATATTATAACGTATTTTAATCAGACAAAAATGGTCTATTAAAATTATTCTCTACTGCTGTGAGTGGTACAATAACCTGCACAAATATAGAGGAAAAAAACCCCTATGTAATTATTATCATTCTTAATTCACTCTTTATCAGCAGGTGGAAATGTTGATTTGTATATTAATGCATTTATGTCAGTATTGCTTTGTTAAATTACTGGCCACCAACTAACTCTGAAACAGTAGCTTTAGTTTTTGTTCTTGAAAGTGGGTTTATAATGATTTTGACGTGATCCCATTATGACATCAATTGCGATACATTCAACACTAGTTCAAACTTCGGCCACTGGATACGGTTGTTCAAAAAGCAGAATCAAATTTCAGAAGACAGAAATTTCAACTTCCTGTCAAAGAACTGAGCCACAATCAGACACAATCAGACTAGAAAGGCATGGCAAAAGTGTTTCCTCAGATTGCCTAAATTCCTCGCTAAACATTGTTTGTATTTAGCTTTACATCGATAAAGAAGCCCGCTGAGGGAACCAGTTCTGTGAAAATGCACACACACTCACAGACACACATGCATGGCAACACGTCACATGCGACGCTGTGCACTAAGACAGGTGTGAGAACCAATCTGAGTTTAAAAGCTTTTGTTTAAGAAGTGACAGTGAAGAACAGCTTCAATGAGAGAAAATGGTAATGGCTTTACGCAGAAACACACACATTCGAACACCAGAGCGGATACACATCGTTGTTATTTTCATTTATGATGTTGCTGAAAATGGTTCGCGCGTCTTTTTAAGTGCAGTGGCGTCTGTGAGCGCTTTGATTAAGGTTTGACAGTGCAATATTCTTTTGATTATAGGAACACTGTGGAGGGTTTTTTCTCCCTCCTAAGATGAAAATTAACTGTCAAACGTCAGATAGAACCGCACTGAAAGGAAGCGCTGAAAGTAGTCGCTCTATTGTCTTCTGTCTCATTAAAATGATAAGAGAGGGTTAGATGCCCAAGAGACTTTTATGTGTTTCTGAATATGTGCAAAATCAGCAGATTTTTCACTTGATTGGTTTGCTTTGGAGTCACCGGTAAAAAGAGCTTTTCATCTCCTTTATATTCTTCATTGAGATTGACTTTTGAGGCTCCTCACAATAGAACAGCAGAATAACTGCTATAACGAATGAATTTACACCATTTAAAAAACAGGACGTGTCAAATTAATATGAATGTTTTATTCCCATGATCCCAAAATTAGACGCTTTGCAAAATGGCCGAGATGCAATTTTGTATTGAATGAAAGTGGTGACTAACGTGTGAGTGTCTGGTTTCTACAGTTTCCTGTACACCTTGTGGGACATTTGCAAAGTCACCTGAGACCATGTGATAGCTTTGTGTACGGCATTGATTAAAATGTGAGCTATTATTTACAGATAATCTTCTCCTGTTCTGTAACTCTCAAATGCCATAGATGATGATATTTAAGAATACAGAGGGCAAAATTATTTTAAAAATAACCCCATAAATTTCAGATTTTTTTATTATCATGTTATTCAGTTGACTTAGGCCTATTGCTTTAAAGTTGCAATCTGTAACTTTTGCCTCTCTATCACCATCTCTGTTTAAAACATAACATTGCTGGTTACTTTATATACTTATGTTCATGTATGTTAAAGTCAAATGAAGCCAAACTCACATTACTGGCAAAACCTACCCGACAGCGCAAATTATAAATCATTATTTTAAGCTTACCGTTGCAAATCGGAGGAAGGTAAGGAGACTGTTTTAAACACTGATCTGTTATGTACTTGCTCAATAACTGATTTTTGGCATAACACTCTTGACTTCTCCTGAGCTTGTTTTATTCTCTAATACCCATGATATATGAATATGTGCTCTAAACATCCTGTGTCTGGAACTCGGTGTGTAATCTCATCCACCCAAGATCTCATCACTGCTGCCTGCTTTTCGAGAGATGGAAAAGTAAACAGTGTGATATATCAGTTTCACATCTGTCGGCATGAGGATTCCACTCTCACAGCTTGCGTGGAACTCGCCGCATGTAAATGAGACATCACAACGCTGCGTACCAGAAGCAGACTGTCAGCTGTGATTACCAATCACCTTGAAATGATAATTATCTTCCATTTGCCGGGTGTTATCCGTAAGCAAGACAGACAGGTCAGGGCTTAAAATAGATGCTCAGGACTTTTCCCCTTATTTAATATTTACCTGGTCATTAAGGCTAGCTGTAGAGCATCATAGCGCTTTCCTTTGATTTAGGTGGTTGTAACCCAAGACATTGATTAAAAGAGACAATCAAACTTGGGTGATTTTTTTTTTAGGATGAGAGAGATAGAGAGAAGCTCTAGTTCAAAAATTAGGCAGCTGTCTACTTAGGGAGCATTTTAAGGTGCCATCTCAGTACAAATACTGTTGTGAAAAGTAGGCAGTATAATTATGCTTTCGAATGTGGCTTCTTTTTGGTCAAATTCAATGCCAAAATCGCACATATCTTCTGTGAAAAAGGCAATCCCAGAATGCAAAAAAATTCAACAGTTCAGTCAAGGTGGCAGACGAGGCGAAGTTAAAATAATTCAATTAAAATCTATAATTTTACCCAATACCGTCAATAGTTGTATATATCTTTATGCTTGTTAAATTTTCACAGGATTTCTTATTTATAAAATTCTATACGAGTATATTGAAAGTAAACATACGAGTATACGAGTATATTGAAAGTTTGGTTTCATGTCCAAGGTCGAGCTTCAGCTTGAGATCTTAATACTCACTGGACTGTTCAATAATGAGGTTCGTATTAAACGAATACAAATAAAGGAGAAGTCAGGGTGGGATGTTGCAGGATGCTAATGTCAAACTGTATTGAAATCAGTTGTGTATCAGGCCTCCTGTGTACCTGTGAAAAGTTCTGTTTGTGTGCCAGCGGTTGTGCTTTCATATGTAAAGCATTACAGATCAGTCACTTGATTGGTTCATGGCAGTATGATGCTTTCTCAGAAGGCAGCTGGCTGTACAGACAGTAGGCAGCAAGGTGGCCTGATAGGTTTTGGAACAGAGCTTGAGAGAGAGAAATCCAAAGGCATTAATTATGAATCTCATAATGAATTCGACTATGGAAGAAGAAACCACACAAGACTCTATAATGAGATATATTTGTAGATTTTGTAGAACTGCATTTAAACACATGCTGATTTACAATTAAAACCGAGAACATTGAAAGAACATTGCATAAGGAACCATTTAGTACAAGAGATGCTTAAAATGACACAATATCCATCACTATAATTCTTATAATAATAGTAATCATAATGCAATCATTTTGAATAAATGTAGCAACGATTTCTCCATATGGAGAAGATACACACTGACATTAACTCATACATGCCCTCCTCCAGCCAGCATGTGTCTGGATTCTGTCCCGCACAGCATGATGTGTGTGTCGGCTAATGCTTTTGTTTCAGATGAGCGCGGTAATGAAATGTGACAGGCGTGTGTAAGGGGGATGTGTCCATGGTTAATTGCAGGTCTTGTTTAGTGAATAGACTCATTGACAGACATCCTCAGGTCTGCATAATGTCATGCAAATGGGGCATGATGGTGCCTTAACCTTGTTTAACCATCTCCACTCATCTGTTGGGTCTGTATTCCCCCGATCTGCCTCTCTCTCTCTCTCTCTCTCTCTCTCTCTCAGGGAGTTCTGGACCTGGTTCTTCTAATTGCTGATTAGTTGTGAGAGGTCCAGGAGTGTACAGAGCGTGCTGAAATTTGTGAACAGGCGACAATCTTTTAGGAACAGCTTGGCTTTATGAGTGTGTTGCCACTTTTGTTTTCCACTGTAAGTAATAGATGCTCTGGTTTACACAATGTAACTGTAGAAGAAATTGGAAACGGTCGCTTGTTTGCTGCATGAATCGAAATTCAGAAGTATTGTAGAGTGCTTTTGTTATGATAGCCATTTGTATCTGCTGAAGTACCCATAATGCTTTTGGGCATGAGTGAAGGTGAGGGCTCATAGTTTCAATCAAAATAGTTTGTTGGTGCAGATCTTGTGCAATGGTGTAAATGATATCGAAAACATATCCTTGGTTGGTCCTGGAACAACATTACTATCGACCAATCATAATTAGAACTGTGGCAGTAAGATCAGAAAGCTTTCCAACCTGAACTCAGCAGAGTCATACCTAAATGAACCCTCAAATTCCCCCAAACTTTCCCACAATACATTATTTAAGGTTTGGTGTTTTAAAATGATTTCCTGTCATGCTCAGCTAAATTTTGCAGCTAATTATTGAGAGTAAAAAATGTGGCTAAAAATGTTTTTGGTCATCTTGTTGTACACCTCATTTGTAGCTCTGTTTCATAAATCTCCAGGATGCTTCAGGGTTTTATTGAATTTCTGTTTTTCTTGCAATTTGACCCTTTTTTTATAACAACATCCAACATGGATAAATTTCTGTTTTGACAACTCACAAATGCAATGCTTACAGTGAGTAATTTGTATAATGGTTTGAAAATGGTCAACCTCTCTTGGCCACTAGTGTGATGCATCATTAATTTTTATGCTGTTTTGTGCACTTTTCGTCACTCTGAAAGTTCACTGTGTACTTAGTCGGATGGATCAGATATTTTCCTGTCCTCATGTCTGTAGTGCCACAAATCTAAAGGTTAATGTGTTTTTACAGCACATTCCCATTGGTTTGATTAGGTTTCACTCTGATTTCACTTCTGATCTTTCAGTATAATCATAAACTTCCACGTCCACTTCTAATAACCACAAATGATTGACTCTTCACAGTATTTTATGAGATTACAGTTTACACAATAACATTCCCTTCATCTTTCACGAATAAACTTTGCTGAATATTAATTATGAAGGAGTCAGATTAATCGTTTACATTTTAAAACTTTCTCATATGCATTTTTTCAAGACGGCCTGAAACCAACAGCCATAGAGGCTAAATGCTCAGACTGGATCAGATGAAGTTAACAGGAAGATTGTCAGATAACTGAGAATTTAACAGTGCTGAGGGTAATTTTTGTGTTTGTTTGTTTCCTGAGCCTCACGGGGTGATTGATTGTAAGGGTTTTTTCTCCAGTGTCATATGCTGTACACAGACTTCAGTACTGAAGTCAGATTGATGGGTCCAGAACTGCCCGTCTATTCTCTTGCTGACATGATTGTTACAGTTTTGAAATGTGACTGTTTTTTATATTTATTTAGTTTTTCGATGTGATTTTTGTTTCGATTAGTAATGGTGCTTGAGTAGTTTTATTTATATTATTATTATGCTTGCATTTTTTGATAATGATTATTGTTAGTTTAGTTTGAGTATAGTTTTAGATTTCCACCTTTATAAATACAGCACTGCAAATTGTTCCATTTATTTATATTTGACACACAACACATTGTCATTAAGCACATTATACTCTGAATAGTGCGGTCAGAGTTTACTGTAAGTTTGTTGTACTCAAAATAACACCGCTGCAGTGAGCTGCAATTTGCCTACAATAAAATGCGCCATAAACATGCCATTGCTGCTACTTTTAGTAGTAAACTGTAACTACCACCACTGTCTACCAATAGATGTAACTACCAATGCATCTCCAAGACACTTATGATGGACCGGATCTGCTCAGAACTTGTGTCAGATGGCTAACACCAGAGAACATCTAAGCCCTGGATTTGCCAAATGTTTGTCAGGTTCATGAACAGAATCTTTGAAATATATTCAGGAGATTTGTTTGAGGCCATTGAGGTAAAGTAAACAAGACCCTAATTACATTTTTATTGTCTTTACAATGTTTCATGAAAACAGCTGAGGCGTTATTTGCTATAAACGCCGTGCTGTCGCATGCTGGTGTATTATTGTGATGTCGTGAGTTGAAGATTTACTTTCCCATAAACACTGCACAGAGAAAGGGAACAGTGGTTGGTTATTTTGTATGTCATTCAGACACCATCCTTCTGTTTTATTGGACAGCTTTGTATGATAGAATACACAGATAGTCTGACTTTTGGCTTAAAATGTTATTCAGATCAGACCATCCAGAACTGACAGGAAATACAAAAACTAAATAATTTTTCATCCTTTAATGCTGGTTCCTTTTTTAAAGTATTTGTATTTTAACTAAAATACCTCACTATTAGTTTTCATCTTAATAGCCATCATGATTGTTTTAGTTTAATCATAACCTTGCTTCCAGACCAAAAAGCAATAGCTTGAAATATTAACCCCCCCACCCAAGGTTTTTTTTTTTACAAAAATTAGTTTTTCAACAAGACATGGACTAAACTAATCACAACATTGCGAACTTTGATTTGAGGCAAAACAGTAGTTGAAATTCAGACAAAAAGACAAAGTTGCAAGACTGGGTTGAAATTGGGTTGAAATAACACAGAAGAAATATAACAGATTATTAATGTGTCAAATATCTATCCCCCACAGATGAAAATAAATGGAATTTTTACTTCCTGTTGTACTCTGTTCCAGTGGAAAGGTGATGAAACAAAAGGTTATGCGTTCTTGTTTATTTAGTGACTTGCTTCATGTAAATGTTTGTTTATTTTTGTGCCACTGTGATTCAGTGGTGAATGTAGTAGCAGCTGTGGGATTACTACAGGCTAAGCGAGGTGAAGAGGGGACCGCCACGGGTGTCACCCAGTACTGACTGATGACTCAGCTCCACAAACACACACGTACACACACTCTGTTTGGGTAGGCCTAAGTTAATTCCAGTGTTTTATTTGGTCACGGTTTTATCTTTCAATTACTCTTCGCTAAACAATAAAAGTGCAGGATGGCAAAATGTCCAGTCATAGGTCACCTGAGTCATAGAGGGACTGTGTATCGAGTCAGACACACACACACTCACACAACACACACCATTTCCCATGAGTCAATGAGATTTATGCCCTGCTCTGCCCTAAGTAAGGCAGCCCGTGTGCCCCATGGCCTTCTGGGTAAAATGAAAAGTCCCTGGGTGATAAATTATCAGCATCCTGGCTGATTTGGTCGTTGCGCTTGGCCACTCAGGCTAGCTGGTGTTTATAATTGATTAGCCTCCCACAATGTTTTCTCATTTAGCGACCTTTGTGAAACACGGTCACGGTCATAAACCTAAAGCCTCCCCCCACTTTTCATCTGTCCACCCCTCCTGTGTGACACAGGAACACTCCCATAATCCATAGCGACAAATGGGGTGAAAGAGAGATAGAATGAGAGACCGAGATATAAAGGTAGTGGAAGAGAAATCACAACGACACTATAGATCAGAAATTCAGTCTATAGCCAGAGATTGAAACTCTATTCCATCTGATCTAAGATCTAAATCACTGTTGTGCTGAAGTAGCTGAGTATGTGATCCAGCTAAAAATTCAGCAGGAATGTATTCTACAGCTACAGTGAGCATTGCATTAGCAGTGTCAAGGTCACGGGCTGGTTTCCCAAGGATAAAAGCTTACCTTACCTTAAATGCACTGTAACTTGATTTGGATAAGAGCATCTTCCAGATGCATACATAAATGGAAGGAAGACATACATGGCGTACAGGTCACGTGCACAGGGCACGAGACCAGCAGGAGGCCCTGGTAAATGTCTGAAGGGCCCGGAATGCCAAGGGAAACGCCAACTCATCATCTGCCACTGGTGGGAACACATTTTTTGTCTTGTCTTAACACTTAACAGAGTTATTTATTCTTTTTGCACTGTCTCAGTTTGATTTAATATTCCAATATTTATATGGTACAGTTTAAAGCAGTTAATAAATCTACAGTGTAGACACTCTGTGTGGATTAGCGCTGAATACAAAGAAATAGAAAACACAGATGTTTTAAATTGTGTGCATGAATTTATAGTAGTAAATTCAATATAGTAGTAAAATGAACGTATTTGTTTTATTACATTTGTCCAAAGCATTTGATGTGTACATTTTATCTGTTTGTGTGTCCCCTGGAAATCAAACCTTTGAGCTTGGCGTTACAGCTACCATGCTCTACCAGTTCAGCTACAATTAATAATGTCACAGGCGTTATAAACCTAAAATCTTGAAAGTAGTTTTTTGTCCTGTAAGTCTTTATAGGGACATACAGCTGTGACCTCAGAGAGATGGTGTCTATAAACAACAGTGAGTTCGCCTGTTAATTCTAACTGCTTAAACTGATGGTGTGGCAACATACTTCGCCCCCTGTAAGACTGCATACTCCGCAGTGCCACAAATATAATCTGCTTTTCAAATAGAGAGAAAAAGCAATATCTTATTTTTCCAGCTCAAAGCTTTTGGCATATGGAGCCGTGCTTGACACTCTAATTACCCGGCAGCCAGGTAGACCCATATATCACCATGTTTACACTCACAGTATCGATCTTGATGTAATGGGCCAGAGATTTCTCTCCGTCAAATATCTCTCGCTCGCTCATACTCCACCTTTCTCTCCGTCCTCCTCTATAACGCTCATCTCTTGAGTGTAGACGTGGGAGGTCATCTGCTCATCTCCCATTAGACACTTTTTTCAGCATTTTGCTGTCTGTGTGTGCGCGCGTTGCTTTGTGTGTGCGCGCGCGTTGCTTTGTGTGTGCTTTGTCCTTTTCTTAGCTGAAAACTCAGTAATTAGATACTGATGGGTCTCTAATGGATTTGACTTGGTGCATTAAGGTGCAGCCGCAGTCCCAGAGGAACATGACCGCAGCACAACAATCACATCAAAACAACAACAGTAACTCCAAAGAAAGAACAGCTTAAAACTAGTTGCCAAGGGCAACCTCTGATAATGGAAAGATGGATGGTGACAAGAAGAAGCCCAGATTAAATATTAACACAAAAACACAAGACATTAAATTTGCCATGACATTTAATTACAAGATCATCAAATGTGTATATTGCGATCTGCTGGATATTGCGAAATGCTGGCACAGTTGTTTGTACAATGAGACCTTTAATTGCAGATGTGATTTTTTTTGTTCCTATTTTTTCAGTATGTTAACAGTATTGTTAATGATATCGTTCACTATGACTTCGTACTTGCATAGTAAAGTACACTGAAAAACACCATAATCCATGTTCTCAGTACTCATTAACTTATTTTAGCAGCTAATAGGCATTGAAACTAAGCATTTACCAGTTAGACTTTTGGATGTTGCAATACAATTAAATTCATGTTAGGAATTTGGATTGGGGTTACATAGTGTTAAACTAGCAATTTTCCATCTGTCCTTACAAATATCTGTCTTCCTTGTGGATAAACAAGGTACAGCTGAGTAAGACAGCGTGTTGTATTAGCACTGCAGTAATAAACACTCGGGCTAACTGTTTATTTACTGCTTCACATCTGTGAGGTTTGTATCGCTGATGTCACTGCAGGTTTTGTCAGTCAGTCCAATTAACTCCAGATTCTGTCAGTGACTGTCAGAGTGCCTCAGTGTTGAACAAATATGAAAGTC
>JAZGTJ010010836.1:0-17633 GCA_036877575.1 Botia almorhae
TTTAAAGCTCCTTAAAGCATATTCATTCTTGATTAAAATAATTTTTATGACTCCATTTTCTTCACAAATCTAATGGTTTGTTTCAAAAACGACTGATATTTCAGCGTATTTAGCAGTTGATATGCTGCATTGTATGTAAACATATCAGTATGAATGAATAGAGCCAACATGGCGGCACACCTGAACCATGTCAGTAACTTGGAATCTCATTGATGACTGCAGATGTAAGACATGTGAGAACCAATAAGACTCAAAGTTATTGACGTAGATCTTATTTAATATAAAAAAGCTGAAAATAGCCAAAATAGAAAGTCATATACACCTAGGATGCCTTGAGCCCTGCAAGGTAATGTGTACATTTGTTACACTGTATATAAAGACGCAAGGTACAGTATGAAGCTAACATTTTGTTTTGTACCTGACTGTGTTGATTACAATAAAAGTATGTGACTCTCCAAGTGTTAAAAACAAGGTTATACAACCATGATAAAATGAGTAATTCTATGCTTGTCTTCTACATGGGCATTAAAGAAAGCTATAATTTGCATTACTATTATTATTACTTGTCAAGCCCAAAGTATTCACATGTGCCCAGGCCTCTTGTTTGAATGAACACCTTCCTCTGCAGGGCCGATTCAGAATGATTTCCTGGGATTGTCTCTCGGTCCTCTAGGGACAGGAAACAGGAAATGGAGGTCGGCAGTGTGGTGTTAAAGCACCGCTCTGACAATAACACTTAGTGACACTTGGCAGAGCTTTGACTGCGGACGTTAATGCGTCTTTTCCTCTCTGTATTTGTCTTCTCACAGACAGGCGGTTGATTCAGCGCTCTGAGATGATGACTGATAAAACCTGGTCAGAGACGGATCGTAAAATATTCTCCCCCCACAGACTGACCTGCAGGTTTGTTTAACCTCTGTGCACAGTGAAATATACACTAGTCTCACATGCCATCAGACTGCTCATATGAAGTCGGCTAAAGGCCTGAGAAAGAAACCCACATACTCGCATATTTTTAAATAATGTTTTAGGCCTGTTTTCCTGTACTTTTCACTACAAAAAGCCTTGGCATTGAGCTTAAATACTTTATTTTCTTTTCCCAAACTGATACTGGTAATCTTAGTTTAATGATGCATTAAAATGTTTGGTTAGGTGTGTCTGTTTTGCTGTGTTTTTCGAAATAATTCATACAAATTGAAAATTTAAAAATTTGACAACAGTTTGAAAATCATTACGCAGCTTTTGTTGCAGAATGACAGTGACCACAAATGTCAAGCTTCAAAAAAAAGAAAAAATCTTAGCATCTTGGTCACGTTAAAACGGTAAATTAATTCTTTAAAGAAAAAAGAGAATTCTGTCATGTTACCCAAATATATTTCCAAATCGGCATGACTTTCCTCTTTCTGCTTCTCATTTGATTAAAAATCCCCTTTTGTTTTCTACAGACAAAAGTAATGCGGTTTTGGAACAAGATAGTGGTGTGTAAATAATTATAGCATTTTTATTATTAAATGAACTATTCCTTTAGGCACAACTTTTTAGATTTTCTTTTTTTAAGTTACACGAAATTCCACAGTACCACAAGTTCCACAGTGAAACTGAGACACTAGTTAAAAGTATCTGCTACAGACATACATGTACTGTAGTGGATGTCCCTTACTGGCAAAAGCTAGATCCTTCTTGCAAGAATATCATTTGTAGAGCCTGTAATTTATCTGCAGGTATACGCATGCATGTATAATGTGTGCTATATATGTGGACCCTGTAGTGAAAGTTTTGGTTACAACTTTGGTTGTAAATAATAGTAATAGTAACTCTGCAATCTTTATAGTATAAAAACATAGTTAATATGTGTGGTACTTCTTGCATACAAGTGAAGCAGTGTAATCATATATACAAGTATTCTTCCCTAAAAGCAATAAATCTGCCTTCTCTTTATCTATGTTGATTTTATTAGGTTAAAGCACAAAGACGTGTACTGTTGAGAGCTGGACTCAATATTCTGACTGTGGACAAGCACAAAGACATGTATTGAAAAAATAAATTAGCTTGTTAGCAGTTATTAGTTAGATGGATAGCTGTGTACAAGAGAGGGATGCCAGAGTATGTGTTGTCTATACAGGGTAAATCTTGGTAGGAATACTTTTCAGCAGTGGTCAGATCTAATTTTAAGTATACATGACACTGCGGTCAAATAGCATTCTTAAAACGGACTGAGAAGAGCATGTAAATATTCAAAATATGTGTGTCTGAGTTAATATGAAGAATTATTGTGTCTACTTGTGTCATAAATAATCTGTTTATTAGCTCTCGAGCTATGATTATTATCTGTTATTATCTGTGACATTCCAAAGCATCTTTCCCGCCTAATATTTGTAAATGTTGTGTATAGCGTTGTGGTTCGGTTTTGGAGACATGAGGTTTATCCCGTTCCTCAGGCCATCGTGAGAGAATGGCCGGAAGACAGTGGCTGGATGAGGAACAGATTTTTGAAGGAGGAGAATGACATGCAGCATGCTGAAACTCTATAATTGATGGTATTTGATTTCCACTGTAATTAGCATTCCTTTGGATATTTGAATTTCCAACCTGGGCCTATCTCATATCCATGCAGCATTCCAAAAACGGCTGGCTGACTTACAGGTTCTGTAAACTGCCCATGAATTGAATTTTGGGTCCTGAGGCATTTAGCATGACAGGCTATCTCTCTTACACACAGACATATGCTGTATATGTACTTTGTACATGTATATAGTCAATTGTTTAATTGTGTTTAATTAATTAAAAATAGTTGCATATATTAATACCTGTTGAGCAAAGTACCCCAAATTATATGAATTTAAATACTTTATTCTAACTAAAGTATTTTTGGATTATTTTTATAATTTTGCTCGATCTAAATCCTCAAACCCAAATTAATGATTGTAACTTTTTGGACTTTGTGTAACTGTACTAGCCAAGGCTGGGGATTAAATGATCCATAGACTGAACATGGCCAAATTCCAATTTATACATTTATTTACATTTCCAATTTATCCTTTACATTTGCATGGGAGTGAAAAGACCATGATTTAGTTGTGTGTGTGTGTGTGTGTATATATATATATATATATGAGAAGCATATTTTTCCTCAGTTGTCCAACGGCATGCTCACATTGTTTCCCTTTTTTCAGACATAGCTGAATGTTTACATGAATCTCTATATTCTTTTTCCTGAGGTGGCTAGATAAATATTTAGCATGTGTCCCGTCCAAATTTGTGTCCTATCAAAAGCTTTTTTTCCAGAATGTTCACAGGTACTTGTCCAATTTCACAGCTTCTGAAGTGTTTGGTTTTCTGAGGTTGATGAATAGGATAGGAAGTACAATGGATGGCAGCCATGAGCAGGGAACCATTCAGAATTTGGCCATCAAAAACCAACATTTACAGTTCCAGAGCAAAACAATCTTTGACTTTCTGCCTTTTGATCATAGCAATGAGAATAGATTCAAATGTTTAAATAATTTTTTTTTCTGTTGAGGAAATATGCCACAATAAAATCAAACAAACCAGAATACCAATAAGTTATAAATTATGAAGGATGTAGCGATACAAAGTTTGGGTTAGCACTGTTGTGTGTTATACTGCAAAACTGAGCTTGTGGAACATTAGAAGCCTTTTGTGAACTTTGATGTTACATTCAGTTCTCCAGTGCTTTCACTGAGCCAAGTAAAGCATCCTCTGTTAGATATGTGTTCTACCGCACGTGTCATCCACACAACATGTGCTGTAGAGGAAATCTATCCCTCAATATTACAAGAAATGCTGTAAATTTCTCTCAAGGGGCTTTTCTTGCCTACACGAGCGATGAGGCTAAGCTTAACTTTGTTTATTCAGAACCTTCAGAAAACTATCTGATGTCCACCTTTCATTTTTTTAATAGGCTTGAACTGTCCAAAATTCATGCTACCTCCACCGTTCCATAATGCTTTCCCTTTTTACAAAAACATATCCCTCTCTGGATTTTATATGACTTCAAACTATTGCAGAAATGTGCCTCTTTCCTTTTAAGGACTTGTGAGACCTAATCCCCTTCTGTATTTTTCATCCTCTGCAAATGCAATGGACTGTGGTGCACGTGTTGACTCCTGTATAAGCATAAAAGTCAAATAAATCAGGTTGGGAGACACTGCTACACCATCTGTTAGGCGCGCCTATAAGAAGCTTGTAATGGTTGGCATTGTTGAAAGTGCAGACCCACAGAATCTATACGCACAGTAAAATAAGGTTCCAGATTCACAGCCTGGCACATTTCCTTTCACAAACATATCAAAGTCTCTCTTATGTAGTCCCTGATGATGTCATGACTTCCATGCGTTCCTAGGACCTTTAGTCCTATTACTTGACATGTCAAACGTCACCCAGTAGAACCTTTTTTAGGTCCTCAACCTTTATTTGGTCTGAGAACCATTTTTTTTTTGGTTTCAAAATTTATATGACCGCCCAACACAATCTCATGGCAATTTCATAACTGACATTTTAGCATATTAGTGGCTAATTTGTATGAATTCACACATCTCATTGTTATAAGCCAATAATATTATGTTGTTTTCACCTGTCTATTGTGTTTCTTGTGCAGCTCATGTATGAATGTAGCTCATTCTAAAACACAATATAACCCCCTATTTTTGAATCACCTTATACTGTGGTGTAAGTCACCTTTCTATGAAACTGTTTGAAACTGATGGCTTGCGAGGTAACATGAAATGTCGTCAACATGTTTTAGAAACAATCATCTCAACTGTGTTTGTGTATTCTGACAGACGATACAGATGGTTATGTATGTTTTGGGGGGCTCCAGAGCCATTAAACAGCCCTCATGCTCATTGCTTTGTAAACAAACCAGAGTTCATTGTTAAAAAGGTTATTTAGAGTTCAGATCAATGGAATATTGAGAATCTCTCCCTTGGTAAAACTATTAAAACTAAATGACTGATAAAATTTAAATAAACTACATGTGTGTGACAGCTGGTTTGTTGTGTTCATATGATACTGCATGTTTTCCAAACGTCGTCTTTGTTGATGAAACTTCCATCAGCACTGGGGCAGTGTTTTGACACAATAACAAACAATTTTTATAAACTGTCTGGCTTTACATCACTCTGGCAAGCATGACGATGCTTTATAATTAAGCATTATATACTGTTTATTTTAGCATTAATCTTCACTAAGAGGACCTTGAAAACATCATGGAATCTTAAATGTTTTAAAATTATACAGCCAGATTTTTCTCTGCTGTCACTGGGCTGAATCTAAACTTATGTTTTATGCTTTGTTTAGATTAAAACCCAGGAAAAGTTTAACAGATTAATCCAAAATATCTCTTTGATGTATACACTTTTTTCCTCGGTTCTGTAGCCTGTTTTGTCACAGTATTCAGAAAACAGTAAATATTGTTCAACCAGAATTTTGGCCTAAATACAAAATTCTCGGATATGACTTTATTCGCCTTCATAAATCCCATATGTGGTTTGTTCTCTGGTGAACTGGCATCTGTTTTTTTCCATGGTGTAAAAAACTAGTCCAGGGATGCCAATACCAGTTGGTTTTTAAATACCACATTTAAGGTTTGGGTCTGAAACCAAAACCAGTCAGTGTAAATTAAGGTGCCAAATGTTGTTCAACATTGTCTTTGATCAGCCACTTAAATTGTTTTCCACTCCTATACCTCACTAATTCCTGCTGTTGTAGTGCCATCATTGTCTACTCTGATATTACAGGAAACACAGTAACAGAGGCAGGCACGACAGCAGACATTTGGAATTATTTATTTCTTGAGCATTTCTTAAGACTCAAGAGATCTCATCTAAGCACTCTTCCTTTTATGTGTTTTCAAGAGTCTGAAGACTATCCCAGCAAGCTGTCCAACATGCTCTAAAATTTATTCCTCATGTACCTTTGTCACACTTTTGATTTGTAGTCTGACTTGCACGGTAAATCTTTTGAAGTGCTTTTGGTGTCACGCATGTTTTTGAATTTCCAAACTATTTTAAAAAATGTGACAGTCCTGCTCTGTCAAACATTTGACAGACAGACAGATAGACAAAGGGATGGATGGGTGGGTGTATGGGTGTATGGTCGGATGGCAAAGCACACCTTTTTTGTGTATGTCTTATGCTTGTGCTGTGTGTGTGTGTGTGTGTGGTCCAGCTAGGCCGAGACGTGGACACAGTTAGAGGTAGATTATTTTCAATTGTTGAATGATCAAAAATGTCTCAGAATTACCTTTACCACCCTCTTCAGGCATCAATGGAACCTAATGGCATTCCTGGGATTTTTGGAGAGTGCTGTCGTTGTTTCCGTATTTCATGGATCTCAGTGGTGTGACAAACGCAGTCTTTGTAGTAATTCCTGGCAGGGAGATCAGAGGATGTGATTTATTGGGATGTTCTTTCTGTATCTTCGAGGGATAGAAGTAGGGGAGACACCTCCTTTTGATGGAGCATGCAGGGAGCTGGTGGTCTGGTGTGCTCCCCTGCCTTAATTTAGCAAAGCTAAAGCCTGGGCAGGCTGAAGCACGTGCACCATGTCACTGGGGCTAATATATTACCCCTAAGCACTCTGTTTAGCATTAGCATTGTGTTACTGGTACCATGCCCTGTGTTCTGCTGTGGTAAACCAAAGAAAATGTTGTATACAAGCCTGTTTCAACCCCTTGTTGTTGTTTGAAGGTTTTATTTCATTCTTGATTTAATATTCTTTCCTCCATGTCTTCCTGTCCAACCCTGCTTCCATGAGGTTCTTTAAGCCAACTCAATTTCTGCCACAGTACAAGCCTCTCACAGTTTCCAAGAACACACAGCAAGTCTTTTCTTTTGTGCTTACTGATTTTCATCTGATGTATTATGGGTAGTCAGTCAAATCCAAGTATGTAAGCTAGCTCAAATCATTTTAATTAGCTCCCAGAAAGGAAACTGTATTGAATGCCTTTTTACAACAGATACCAACACATGCTGCAATAATTCAAACGGATACTTGCATTACCCAATGAAATACAATGACTTAAAACCCTAGACTGGTTTTCTGATATTGGCTGGTCTCTCACGCTTGTATGTTTACTGGTTTTCTGCAGGTTTTATACATTTTCAGCTGGACAAACTAGGACAACCAACTGGCAGTTTGGAGAGGCCAGCTAGCTAAGCTGGAAAACCAGCTAGACCAGCCTAAATCAGCTGCAACCACCAAATCATCATAGGCTGGTTTAGAATTTATTTAAAGTCTGTTCTTCTTATATTTTTTCTGTAATCGCTTTTGTCAGCGTGCAAGACTAAACCAGAAAATGCAAAGAGTTTCATACCATCTTCTCTTCAGATCTTTGACACTGACAACTAGTTTATGTCTTGTTGTGTATGTTTCTAGTTTTATGAAACGGCAACATCAGAAGAAGACTATAGCGTTTTAAGAGCCTCTCGTGCACCCATTTTGGAGCATGACTACAACCCTGGTGCTCCTGTTGAGAGCACACTAATGAGAGAACAGTTAAGGCCAGCCATTGTGGGCTCTGAATTTGAGTTTGAACCCATGCCATTCTCACCACAAATGCTTCAGCCAAATAATTCTGTGATTCATTTTTGGCTGTCCTAATAGCAAAAAACTCCCTTCTTTTCCCTGGGTCTGGTCTCTTTATTTCAGTGTTCCTCCCCTTGTTTTGCTAATGTTACCCCAGAGACTTAGTGTCTGCTGTGCTTTGAGAGACAGCATAGAATTGAAATTGAGTTATAAGAGCAATGTGCACTAAAATGCTAGATTTTGGTGGATTTTTTGGAGATCAGTTAGTAGATCAAGTAGATCAGTTAGGTTTCCTAGTATCAGTTGCTCCTAGGTAGCATTTGTGGCTTACAGTATGTTGTGTTTTGGAAGTTGGTGTACTGGTGTCCCCACCAGGATTCATAACCACTTCACCACAAAGACTGTTTTGTTTGTAAAGGGCAAATTCACCAACTAAACCAAAACCAGACCAACATGAACCGTCACTGAAATTCATATTGATCTCACTCTATAATTTAAAGGGATAGGATAACCAGAGCTCAGAAAAGGACATAGCAATGTGGAAGGGTGGCCGGTTCAAAAGAAAGAGGATCCATCTGTATAAACATTACCTCGTTGAGGGCAGTTATTAATTAACCTAAGTCGCTTGCCAAGGTTGTATCTTCTCCCCCTCCCACTATCTGACTCCAGCTAACTGGAGGCATTCAGTGTGGTAAAAACCGCATGGACGCATGCCCATCTATAGAGGGCCCTAGACCAAGTTGACCATAAATCTCTCTGACGCCCACTTACAGCACAGACTTCTCACCACAACCACCAGCTGCCCCCACCCTTGTCTGAGAAGAGAAGGAGCGCCAATGTGGTTACAATTTATTATTTCATCAACATACTGTCAAACAAGAACTTGTGTCTTTTATCCATTCCCTAAAGTTTGGGAAAGAGGGGTCCATCTTTTTTCCTGCTTTTAAGAATGTCAGCAATGCTTCCCAAGAATCCCATATTGTTGACTTTGGTGTAGGATGAAAGGTCCAGCCTCTCTGTTCTCCCTGTAGATCTTAGATGTGATTAGATGGCCTCAACATGATCAGATGCACGGCGGCTAGGACAGATTATGTGCKTCTATGCTTCTGTTATTTTGAGGACATGCTTTGCAAGAAAAGAAGAGAAAAAATGTCARRAGATGAGTTATTTTTTGTTAACCCAAGGGTAGCAAAAGTCCAGCCTTTCATTGATCAAATCTACATGTTTATGAGATCCATACTGTTTCAAAGCAAACTCGCAGTGGGGGAAGACAGGTGACATGCCACACTTCCCAAGTGTAGTATCTGCTTTCGAAATGTATCAGATAGAAGCTCTGTTCTGAATGTTGTACTTTTACAGAAATATTCTAGGGTTTCAAACCATGAAAAGTATACATCCAATGCAAATGGGGGGAATACTTGCTGCTTTTTGCCAATATTAACATACAAAATGAGGAGAAGAAATTCAAAGTCACTATTGTTATGTGCTCCGTTTTTTTCTTTTCTCTCAAAAAAAATGCCAAGTCAGAGACTTTACAGTAGAGATGTTACAGTGCCGTTTTGTAAGTGAGTGAGGCCCACCCAAAATGCTTTTACATGAAAGCTTCTGCCACCAGTAATAGAGACGGATATGTTTTAGAAGTATTCAACCCACCTGCTCGCTCTAAGAAAATAAAGCTTGGCAGAATTTCCTTCAGTGGATAAATGAGCCATTGAAGACTGGACGTATTATTTGTGTTTAAAAAAGAAATAAATGCTCTTTTTCCCTGTTTGATTCTACTGTAAAATAATAACGGTGGTGGGCTGTTAGAATAGCCTCCTCCTTATGTTGCTAAAACTGGTCATAATCAGAGGTTGATCTGTTTGGCTTAAAGCTGTTTTTGTAACAGTGTATCACTGCTTGTATCAGTTTGTTTTGCTTTAAATGTAGACCATTAGGCATGGGTATTTTGGTCATTTAGGAATGAAATTACATTATAAGTAATGACTATTGAGAAATGTTATTGTGACCCCTTAATGCTGGCTAAGTTATTTGAGGATTTTCTGATTAGTCTGTTTTTAGTCTCCCTCACTTGTATAATGCTGTCTGATTTTTGGCTGGCGTTCTGGCTAATACACACTATTCTGATCAAGGCAACATGCGAATTCTTGTCCCATCTGTGTTTTTGTTACTAACATTATTTTCTTAGATTTGGGCTCTAAGAGTTTGAATTTTAAATGTCTTGCTGTGAATACCTCCGTTTTAATTGGACTGTAATTTCTGACAGGTGGGGGGCAGTTTGTAACACCAGATAAAGGATGTTTCATTAGATGCCTACAGAGGGGAAGCAAACCAAGGTGGGTACAAATTGAATGAGGTGTATCAATATGGCCATTGTTGCATGGCCATATTGATTGAGGGCATAATGACCCAGATGGAGCCTGTGACCCTAGTGCAAAATTTCACACGCCCTTCCGAGTGTTCACATAGTCTGGAGTCTTAGCAATTGTACCAGGAGATTGAGAGCATGTTAAATTGTTTCGAATCATCTCAGGTGCCTCTTGTTTGCATGAATTTTAAAATATGATTCATTTTTATATTCAGAATATAAAACTAAGAGATACACCTAGTATGTAGTTGTACTGTTTCTTTGAGAGGTATAATCTAAAATGGTTTATGATTTTAAACTCCTAATATTCTGTTCGAGACAAAACCGTGTGATTTAACCTCCAGCATGCTGAATAATTTGAGTGTTGAGTTCTCAAAATTCACAGTTGCACTTTATTTGCCCTGTTTAAGAGGATAAAAAATTGGCCTCGGAGATTAGGGTTGGCTGAACTTCTGTGTTTATGCATGCCTACCTCTGTAATTACACCAAATGGCCTTGTCATCCAAGACAAGGACTGTTAATATAAAGTTGGGTTATTGTACAGTTTCTGTTTTTGGTAACTCATTGTTCATGTATGCAATTCAGTTTGATTCAATTTATTTGTATAGCACGTATTACAATACATTCTACTCAAAAGCAGCTTACAGAAAATAAAGTCAAGCCAAAGACAACAGTGGCAAGGTCAAAACTCGCTTAGATGGTATGGAAGATGATGAGGAAACCTTGAGAGGCACCACATCTCAACAAGAGGAGATCCACCTCTGGCTAGAACATATTTAAACAAATATCTATAAGCAAAATATAGTCTAGCTATAGTATTATTTACAATAATGGTGTGTTAACTTAAATGATTGTCAGTTTAGACTTGGCCCTGAGAGAGCTGTATGGATGTCAGGGAATATCCTTGACCGTTTGGTTAATATATGTTATGATTTACTTTAAACTCACGCAGTGTCAAGTTAAAGAGCATGTCCTGAGTAACTCTGTTGTGTCCCAGCAGAAGTGTCTAAAGCAGCATAGTTAAAAGCTCAGCTGTAGAAAGTTAGCAGAATACCTGCCTAAACAAGGGTCCTGAGTACTGAACATTGACAGAAAAGCTGTTTCAAAGCTTAGAAGCCATTTTTGCTGATGCAGGTAGTAACAGGAGACTAATGCTAATAGCCTACTTATTGGGCCCAAAGAAGTCTCAGGCCCCTTGAAATTACTAATGTTGCCTCTATGTATTTTTTGTCAAGTGTTTGCAATTGATAATGTGGTAAGATCTGGGCTTAGAAAATGGAGATGACATCTTGCAATACACAGATGGTTTTAATACAACACAAACCACAATCACAGTGACACTCAGCAACTGCCTATTCAGGAAAAGAGATGACATACCACATGACACATAACTCAAATGGGTAACAAACACAACACCACCAGTAAAAATAATACAATCAACAGTAAAACAATAATATGCAATATTTATGACCATGCATCTGTTTGTTACCAACAAAAAATATTCATGTAGTCCCAATGTGAATGGCCCTTTTTTATTTCACGGACTGATTGCATGCAACGAAGTGACGTTTTGAGATTTGCAAGACTTATGATTCATTAGCTTATTTAGAACAAAATGGGTTGTAAGAGGCCTAAAAGATGTCATAACCTCTAAAGGGTAACGTAATTTGGAGCCTAATATTTGAGGAGCAGTACGTTATAACTGAAATAAAACAGGTGGTCAGTGTAAAGATGGAAAAACTCTTGATATTTTTTCCAAATTCGGTAAGAACTCTGGCCCCTGTACCTTGTCTATGTAGACTGCAGGGAATCTGGCCAACAGCGTATTACAATAATCTAATCTTATATTACGAATGCATGAACTAACCATCTCTGAAGACAGGCTCATTCTCGCTAAGATTACATTATGAGTCAATGGACTAATCTTGGTTGACATTAACGTCACAAATGACAAAAAAAACTATAAGGCCTAAGAAAATCTGTTCGCTACAGTTGGTGGTTAAAACTGATGAAATTGTTTGAACAGTTTTGAGGAAAGATGTGCCAGTTGACGAGATCATAGCCTTTTCCAGTTCTTTAGATAATTCTCATCCTTCATTTCAGGGGCTGCCACAACAGAGAAAATGTAACTGCGGTCTTTGAACAAAACAAGAAAATGCGAACGGAGGACGACGTGAGCTGTGAATGCATAGGGTAATTTTTAGCAGCCCTGTATATTTTCACAGGGTAGTCTAACTCATGTAATATAACACAGCACTGTGGATATGATCATATGAACATTTTTCATCTTCACATTAGCAGGCCAAAGTACACAAGACAATTATGCCCCTTTCGTCCCTTTAGCTGTATACACAGTTTGAATGTTTTCCGCCGTTTAGAACACTCCCACTCTTCTGGTGTCATCTGAATAGCAAAATCATCTCTCCTTTTTCCTTTTTGTAGAAAAAGCATGTCTCTTCCTTGTTTTTTCTAACAGAACGCAGAAACTCTAGGAAGAGATTAAGGAAAGAGAAATTGACACGGGATGTGATTAGAAAAGACCTCCCATTTATGATTTTGTATTAAAAGTGTGCCAAATAGTTTCTCCATGGAAGGAATGTTGTTCTAACCAGTTCCATGTGAATTGTCTGGAGGGAAATGCAGCCCAATGGTTGGGCCACGGCTTGGGATTTAAAATGTCTGGGAAAGAAATATATACAATGAAAGAAAACAGTCTTTTTGTTCTATTATCAAGTTTGAGATGTTTAATTTCAAATGTTTGAAAAATTCAAAAATTACTGAATAGAGAAATCAACAAAGGTGAAAGAAATAACAGTTATTCAACCCGAACTGCTTTATGTGGCTGCTTTATCTAATATTAAATCCATATATTTATGTATTTATTTGATTGGTGTACTCATAAATTCATAAAGCTGTCATTCAAGTTAATTTAAATATGCTGTGTATAGACAAACAAGAGAACGGTTTATGAAGTCATTCTTTCAAGTCAGGATTATTGCTTTCTTTACAAGTTATTTACACACACTCTGCCAGATAAACGAAGTACAGATAGAAGCAGATGTAAGTGTTTGTTTGTGCTGGCATTTGCCTGTGTTAAATCCCTGTTTCTGGTTATTGTGGCTCTTGACATCAAAAAGACAACACAATCTGCAGTATCTCTGCCGCATGCTCTGCACATAAGGTATGATAATAACTAAAGTCTGTCAGTTGGGCTTTAAGGAATTAATGCTGTTTTCACACAGGGACACAGAATTAGAGCCGCTTGTAAATTTAAAAGAAAGAAAAGATGAAGAATTTGCCATGTCAGAAAATTAAAAAAAAACTTTTAGCACCTTAATGTGTTTAGCCCCGCTTTTTTTTTGTTACGTTTTAACAGTACACTGGACCTAAATTAAAGTGTTTTTTTTTTTTTGGAGTATGACAATATTTCTGTTAAAATGTTTGTTGTGTTTTATCTCCGCTATATTTTAATTTATTTCCTGTGCTCTGTCTTATCTCCATGTCTTATCTTGCGTCATGTTGCGATGGAGCAACAGTAGGGTGAGAAAATGATGGCATATTAATTTTTTGGTGTTGTTGATTGTTTTTATTATGTCTGGATCTAGCAGAATAAAAGTCTTAGAAACCATTAATAACTTTTGATAGATTAGATAAGGAAACGTTCTCTGAAAACATTTTAAATCTCTACTAGTTGCAATGATCTTTCATTGTTTAATGAGTTCTAAAAGAAAATGATGCATTCTCTTCCAGTATGTTTGTCTGAACATTAGCATGGATAATCTAAGCAAACGGGAAATCAAAGAATCAAATCGAATTGAGTAGAATCTACGTAAGGGTGTCTAGGAAACTACGTAAGGGCTTGTGCCTATTCTGCGTTCATTTTAGTCATTATAGTGCCTCTCCCAAGCTCCACCTTCAATTAAAATGCCTCTGTGAAAACCTCATCTACCAGACAATAGCCTAATGTTTCATCTTGAAAGAAGACATCTGTGTTTGTTATTGCTCTTATTGATTCAGTGCTACAAGAGCCTTCACAGTCTATCCCCAGCGTATTTACATAAACTTTTGGATGATCGACCCTTGTGACTTGGCATTTCCAATGTCATTTGCATCCAAAAAGTGGACAAGTTTAAATCAACCTTCATAACAACTTGTGTGCAGTGTAAATATTTGAATATTCCATATGAATTTACCAGTGTCCCTTTTGTCTTCCCAGCTTTTGTTAACAAGGGCGTCAGAGTAACAATTAACAATGTAGCAATTGTATATACACCGAGTTCCAAAGGTCTAAGACCACTGGCAAAAATCTTTGTTTTGTGAGTTTTATGTAACTTTTGTAAAATTACAAACTAAATGATCATCATAACTTCGGTTAATAACTTAACATCCTAAAACTTTATATTAATGTGTTAATTGCTCTAGTTTGATGGAATCCATAATATGATTCGTTATTCCAGATAGATTTTAGAATGTTCCAAAAAGAATATTTCTTGTTTTGTGTCTTTGTGAAACATTTCTTTGTTTTAAATGTAGTCTCTCTGTTTTATCAGGTTTTAATTACATTTTGAATTCCAGATTTTCAATGTGGTCTAAGACTTCTGGACCCCACTTCTGTTCCTCTCTGCAATGACAACACTAACCCTAAGAAGGCCAGATGAGAAAGCTCTTAGGAAGCTTAAATGTATGGAAGCCAGTTCCTGCCACAGCTGGTTACAAAAATTATRATTCTGAATGTCATAATAATAATAATAATAATAATGTCATTATGACTCAGTGTCTTATATTTCTAAAATTTTCTCTTTATTATGAGCAACTAAGTAATTGTTAGAGAAGTTTTACATTATTATGAGATTGTAAGTCATATTATAATATCATGAGATAAGAAAAACAGAACAGAAGATAAAAATAACAAAACCATAGGAAAATGACATTATACCTCATTATTATGACTTATGGAATCACATTTTCAACAAACTGTGCTTCAACCAGCTTCTATAAAAACGAATGATGAGGTAAACCATTTCTGGAATGACCAAATCTCTAAAAATCTGCACCATTCTTTGGTGTTCCTAAATGTCAAAATTACAGGAACAATTACCCTATAACAATTATATAAGGTCTACAAATGTTTTTGGACTTTTAACAAATATCTTGTGATTCATGTAATTTTTTGTGTATTTGTTTTTCTGGTTGTTGTTCGATTGCTGTTTGGTGACGTTGTCCACCATCCTCACAAACATTGTCTCATACATTCCAAATAAGCAGATGAGGACTAAAGCTTTTGTTCTTGTTTTCAGTGGTTACTAATTTGTTAAGTGCCATGAGTCATGCTCTCCAAATTCCATTTTAAACCTAAACCTCCAAATTAGATTAAAAAAAAGACAGCATTGCCCTACACTGCAGGTGATGTGATGCCTTCATTTGGAAAACCACTGCAAATTTGCATACATTTCTACTAGTCACAGAAAAGTTTATCACCTTAATGGGTGGTCCTAAAACTTTTTATGTTTGGTACTTGTGCGGTGTTGAAAAGCTTTGTTTTTCTGGCATGTCTTTCTCTGCTCTCAAAGACTAGCAGACTGCTGGTGTTTTCCTTTGCATGGCTATTTTCCGAGAAGAGAACAAATCTCTATTTCAAAAATGTGCTTCTACAATGTCGGTCTCGTTTTCCTGACATAAATTGCAGTCTTTTGCCAAACCTTTACACATATGTTGACAGGGCAAAATTTATTCAGCTTGTGATTGTTTCGAATAGTGCACACATGTATATTTCTGTCTTATAAATTGTTTCCATTTTGTTTTAAAAATTGTACGTTTTTTGGGGTTTGTTTCAAACCAATTCTTTTTGCCTGTTTTATTAACTATAGCACAATATACTGAGATTACATTTGCCTTTGTGATACTGCTTCCATATATTTTAGGGTGTATTTACACTTGTTCGCTTCATGTGATTTTATTGATTACATTGCTATCCAATCATGAAAAGTCTAAACCTTAACTGTAACCTCAGGAAGTGGTTTGTTGTGCAAACAGGATTTAGTTCGGCTATGTGTAAATGCATCTGGTTCTTCAGGCCACATATATGAACTTTATTGCTCCCAAACTGTGTGACATCAGCACAGGGAAGTTTGAAAGCCTCACAATCCACAAAACACTAATTGCCATTTGTTCAACAGAAACTCTTATTTATAATTCCAACAGCAAAATCTTGCTGCCCGGCTTTAGCGTCAAGTAAACAATACCAGATTGAATGTGTCTTTCCTTGTCCGGGAAATGCATTAATGTGGTCAAGTGTAAATGTGCACACCTAACCAGACTTTTTAGTATTATGGAAATTATGTTTCCTAGACAAAACTTTTCATACTGTAGATAAAAAAGTGCCAAAATCACTACAATGACGTTAATGGAAGCAGCTGTTTAGGGAGGGATTCCTTTTGTCATTGAATACAAGCCACATTCACATGGTTTCTCAGGAAACCAGGTGGGACAGGGCAGCGGCACTTGGGTATGTGTTGATGACTCATCCGGTTGATGTGGTCACAGCGTTTTTTAATTCAGGACACAGAACTCCCCAGGGGTCAGTGTGTGTCAGAGCAAATCAGTCAGTGATTGGTCGAATGGATAAATTGTTCAGAGTTTATGCAGAGGATTCATAGAATGTTTATTATTTACTGGTCAAACAAAGTATCTCTGGATTCCACTGGTGAAATAGCTTCTGCTATTTCTTAGTGCTTGCATGAAATTCAACAGAAGCATTTTTCTCACATGTTTTGGGAGTTTTTGTCTTCTAGTTAGGCAGGTTTGGTCGAGGATCAGAATGCGCTGCTTAATAGCGTGCATTATTCTTGACTGAATTTCAAAAATGTTGCCCCCTTGTGTGCAGAGTTCAAACCACAGCGCTAGAGATTTGCTTTTTCTGTCTCCTACACACTTGGAAGTTTGATCAGGAGCAGAAAAATAAAAGCTTTGGCCCTCAAAATCTATCCATGTAAGGAATTTGAAATTGTGCCTAGGATTTTTTAACTCGGGGAGTTTACGTTATTTATTCTAAACGTGATTGTTTGGGTTTTTGGATTTAGTTGCCCCTGCTGTGAAGGAAATTGTTCTCTCGCCTGCTGGTTTGGAAATAGAAAATTATTTTTGAAAGAAAAACAAAGATAATTTTTTTTTCAGTTGTTGAACCGTTTCAATCTCAGTCATCTGTTACGTCTGTGGTTCTCATCCTGTCACACGTGAAAAAACATTTGAGGGGGTAAGAGACGGTAAAACGTTCACTACTCCTAGATAACAATCTGTGAAAGTGGACCTCTTATCGACAACGACCAGACATTTACAGTTTTGTAAGTGCAGCCATGTCTGCCTCTCTGTCAGCCAGTCGTTTTCTGTGTGGCAGGCAATCATTAATATTTTTTCCCCATTTAAAAAGTACGATTTTGTAAAGTTCAGTAATTTTCCATTAATTCATTCCTCACACTATTCATTCTCATATGAATCACGTAATTTATAACCCTGTTCTGTTTGGGGTCTCGGAGACCAAATCAATTTTAATAGCTTAAAAAATATACTTAATGTTAAGATTTGAAGTTGATACTTCATCTTTTTTTAATCCTATGGGAACTTATTATGAACATAATTTGAACTTGGAAACACTCTTCAGCTATCCTTCATGAAACATGTTACATTACTACCACATTCCTGAAGATTTTCTATCTACAGT
>JAZGTJ010010838.1:0-17631 GCA_036877575.1 Botia almorhae
TTAAGGCTTTAGACAATTGGTACTGCTACAAGGAAAGGTCACTGCAACATTATCTGAAGCAGACAAAGGTTCTGAAACACTTACAGGTAAAGCCCCATAGCAACCAATAAGCAACCAATCATGGCTCGTAACAATCTGTGATGTTCCAAAAGCATATTAGTAAATAAATAGGGTGCCGAGCTCCTACGCATCTCCTACCAAACTTTTTCAATATAAAATATGTCAAGGCAATAAAACTGCTTTTCTCCAAAGACTTTATGCAACTCTACATTAACAAGCTGTGACATATCTAAATGACTATTTATGTTCACTGTGAAACATCTCTAGGACACATTCAGTGCCAACAAAACAAATATGATACATCTTCCAAATATTAGGGTGAACCAAAATGGATATGACAAAAAATCTGAGATTATTGCTATTTCTAGCAGAACATTGCCTTGAGGTACACAATCATTTTATGGAATATAATCTTCTTCCTAACAGTATGTGACAAGCATGTTTTTATTGAGTATTACTCAGTTAAAGGTTTACCTGCTTTATGTGGTGGCCAATAAACCAGTCCATAATTTGCTTTTATGAATATATTTATAAATTATCCTATTTCGGTTTGGCTGTTACCCAGAAAGCCGAGCACCCACGTGTGACAACCTTAAACGCGTCTAACTTGAATGGTTGTTATGTTTATGTGTATAATTAGTTTGATACAGGTTTTAGTATGAAAATATGACTGCTACTGCAAATACTCAAGCTTTGCTTCTTTTATTTATATTACTTATATTTATATACTTTATTTATCTTATTTAATTTGCAAAAGAATGGAAAAAGCATTATGATAAATAGTTAATAATAGTCTACGTTTTATCTATTATAGACCTAAAGTAACTTGAGTAAGATTTGCAGTTCAGAATGAAAACGCAGGAAGAGAGAGAGACCTTTCCCCTATTGTCGTTTTAATTCAGATTATCAGAATATATCTTTATGGCTTATTAGACTCAGATTATAAAGATTTGATCAAAACTGGTGCATTGCTGATATATTTTAAGTCTGAAGTGCAAACAATCATCTGAGAACCAGATGCACATATGTTAAATATCTCACAAAGCACAGACCAGCCACGAAATCACATGGTGCGTCAAGAGCTGTACGCAGAGCTGCGGAGAGATTCTTCAAAGCACTGAAGTCTGTTAGCAGGATAAGCGAGATATTGGAATAAGTGAGAGCGCGACCGGTTGACGTGGATCTAATGAGATCGTTAAAGCTGTCTTAAGAAGATTAAGGAACAATGGCACAAAGTATCAAAGTCAGACCTGTTGATTAAACCGGTATTAGATTGAGTCAGCTTAGGACACTGAACCTTTTCATCTTTGGGAAGCCATGCACATTAAAATGAACTGTAATTAAAGACAAGGGAAGCATGATGTATTTAGTTATGTGTTATGCTAACAGAAGATAGGTCCTCCAATGCTGTTAGCATAACTCCGATTCTTCCAAAAAAACCAAAGGACTCATTGTTACTGCCTGTAAAGTAAACGTCCTAAAACAAATAGAATTAACTATAATAATATGTTTTTGACAGCCGTGCCTGCAAAAGCAGTAACATGCATACATTACAGACACATATGCTGCTCTAGCAGATGTGTTGACATTTTTAAAAGTAGCCGTACAGTGCCATCTGTGGGTCTAAACGCAATATAGTCCCTCGCTATAAATACACATTAAATTTAATATAAAATATAATTAAAATAAATATATTATATTATATTCTAATATTAGAACTATTAATATAAAAGAAATTCCATTCAGAATGTCATAGTAATTTATGCTCAGATTTTCTGATTTTTCTTAATCAGTAATTAAAATCAAATTTTTAGAGAGGTCGAACAATATAGAAACACTAAATGAGACAAAATTACATTTTAAAAGATAATTTGAAGATGTTTACCATTAAATAGATCACATTGATAAATAAAGAGCTCAATGTGATATTCATCAGTGATTTCATCATAATTTTAACACTTCAAGTAGATTCATTGTTTATTGTTAAGTACACAAGTATTATTATTAAGTAGTATTAAATAAGTAAAGTAGTAGTATTAAAAAGTAGTATTAAAAAATAAAGTAGTATTATATAAGTAGTATTAAAACACTGACTGTCAGCCCTGTCCTGGAGAACATGTATGAAAATCTTTCTTGAAAAACAAAATAAACAAATAACATTTGACCATGACTCAAATAAATAGTTTATTCTGACTGTAAAAATAGACAAAAAAATGTACATTATATACACACATTCTTCCTGATACTCGGTGACATATACAGTATATAACCACTCATTCACTGACAGTTACAGTCAACAGTTATTTAATCAGAAAATGACAGACACTGAAAATAGATGACATATTTTTACTCAAAATATTTGAGTTTCCAAAAAAACAGACCCCACTGAAAAATATACATTCATATTGAATGATGTAGTCCAATACAAAAGTAGATGAGGGGTTAAGAGCTTCACAAATCTGGTATATTCATTAATGAATCCCCTTTACTTATAATACACTGGACTTTGAACTGCACATTATGAAGCAACAGTGACCGGTATACACAATGCCAAACTGGGAATTAAGTGCTTGAAATTAATTCCAGTACGTGTTGTCTTTTCAAGTCTGTATTTCAATGTTCAAACAGTCCAAAAATTCTGTGTAATGAAGTTGGAAAATTCCAGCAACGACGGGCTGATCATCAACCTATCCGCAAGACATTCAGAGTTTACCTGTGCTTGGATTCTCTTAACAACACACTTTTGGAAATCTGATTGTAAACCCTCAAAGGTATAATAAATTAAGAAGTCAAACACAAGTCAAAGTTGAACAAGTTTTGTAACACTGGGTTGGTGTTGTGCTTCTGATGAATGAAAAGGGTCGGGTCAAGGTGGTGGTTATTGGTAGTTACAGGTTGAAAGTAGAAAATCACTGAGGCATTCTCATCATTTCACATCCAGAAAAAACAACATGATCTCAAGCTATCACCAGAGGGCACCGTTCTCTTCATGATGTCGGGGCGGATTAATGCGTTCTGTTCGAAACTGAGGCAGATAAAGAGGAATACTGAGAGATGCAGTATTGGAATCAATGGCTGTGAAACTTCTTCCCTCCAAAAGTGGCTTGGTATCTGCCCGCATCACGGTTTCATCTTTGCAGAGCTGGAATTCTACATTCTTATCTTGTGCTTCCTCACTCTCGTTTTCCTCATCTTCTTTTTCTTCTTCTTCATTTACCTCGAGGTAGCAGAGATCTTTGGTGACACCTGTGCTTTCTGCGGCTTCATACTCTTGTTCTGAGGTTTCTGAGAGCTCCTCTACAGAATTGTAGGAACTGGAATGTCGAGGGTTGGCGCTGTCAGAGTCCCAGAGTCCTCCAGGGAAGGAGCCAGAAATGTCCGAGTTGTTAGCAGAGAAGTTGCCTTCATCGCTGGAACTGCTCAGACTCTCTTGCTGCTTTCGAAGCAGACCAGGCTCATCAGAAAGAAGAACGTTTGCGTACGTAACTAAGGACTGGCCTGATGTTTCTGGAGAAGCAGCAGCAGTGGAGGCCTCCAGAGATAAAGGTTCTGAGGAGTCTCCCAGAAGGTGAAAACTTGTGGTTGTCCTTTCGATGTCCACAGAGTTGTAAAGCAGAACTTCATTGTCTTTTTCAAATTCAAGTGTGAGAGAACGAGGTTTCTCAATGATCTCCACCTCACAGATACTCTCAGAGACCAGGAGCAGTGGGCAAGCAGTGAGACCTTCTGGGTGAGGGAACAAGTTTTCCATGGTGTCTATCTGCAGAGCAGAGAAGGACAGACATGCTGATTTCAGTAAACATGATTTACTGAAATAACACAACTTTTGCACAAATGTGTTAAACACCAAAGTTCAATTATTAACCCCTCTCCGGAGTAACTTTTAAAACGTATTTAAAAAAAACAAAGTTTTAATTTAACATGATTCCTATGCCTATAACAACTATTTAGCTTATCTGTACATACTGACCTGTCTGAAATCCATTCCTTTTGCCCAAGAGCAGTTGTTGGGGTTTGGAACGTCCTTCCACATCAGCCTTTTCATCCTGTATGATTGATAATTGTTGTGAACATTATCGTCAGCTCCACAAATCTGCATGTTGCCCTTTCATTATGTTGTTTACAAAGTCTAGAGCAGCTCATAATATTATCACCCACGTTACATGCTTCTGGTGTACGGTACTCAAAACATGAATTATCAAATGAAAAAGCATTTTCATAATAGCTCATTCCATTTTACGATGGACGACTTCCTGCTTACTTTTCAAGCATTCAGCTAGTCTTTTGTAAGCAGAAGAGCATGACACAATTTAAAACTAGATTGAAACGGAATAAATAACAATAAAAATAAATGTTGAATGTATATTACACAGCAAATTAAACCTCATTTTTACAGCAGCCACTCCTTAAATGTGCCACATAGTTTTAAGGTATTCAAGTCCACATTAGTTACATTACTAGTTATAACTTGCAAACCTAACTTGCAGAAATATCTGCCCCTAAGTAATCTTCCTTCCTGTTAATTATCATATTTACAATTTATGTACATTACATTCCTACTGCACACTGTAAACACATTTATTTCACATTTGACATTTTTCTGATTCAGATTCAGATTTTTCTGACTGGCTTTTCGGAATCAGTACGTATTAGGTTCACAAAGCCATTAAAAAACATTATTTATATGCAAAGTCATACAGGCATTTAATTTGACTAAATACATTTTTATGCAAGATGGACAAAGAAAATATTAGTTTACACTCTAACACTACCTCTGGCTGCTGGGTCCTAAGGGGGAATGCAAATCCCCTACCTTACAAATCCACTGGATTTTTGCCCTTCTCTGAACACTACTTACTCCTGTTATGATGTTGCCATGGGTTTTTGTAGCTCAGTTACTAGAACATCAGGCTAGCAAGGTCATTGGTTGAGGAAACATGAAAACTGATCATATGTTTAGCTTGAATGCACTGTAAGATGTTTTGGATAAAAGCGCCTGGCAGATGCACGAATGTCATGCGAATGTTGTAGGTCTTACTGGTTTTGGGACATCATAAGTGTGATGAACAGCACTACAGACAGGAAGGCAATGATCATGAGGAGCATGTAGGCTGCAGGGTCGCCTCTAATAGCTGAATGGTAAAATAAAACACAAAATAATTGACATGTTAATTTATGGCGTTTTTCATTGTTTTGTTAACTTGATTTACATGCATTTTAAATCATGCAAATGTTTTTTATAGGATTATATTACTATTTAATATTGTATAATTATAATAATAAATGTAATTATAATACATATATATTTTATATTATAGTTTCAGAGACCCAAATGTGTCATACTAAACAAAGTTCTCGGCTATGTTATCTTGTATAAATATTACAATCTCTATCATATTTACACATATGGGGAAATAAACTGCACCTGTTGACAGCATCATTTGAGTGGTACATATGTTGCAGATTTTTGCACTGAAATAATGCTTGTTGATTTCACCCTATTGTTTCAGTGTTGTGACATCACTGTTGCCATGCCCACCTGTGCATCGGACCGGCTCCCCCTCACCATCCACGAAAACTGGATACAGGGTGAACTCCTCTGAGCCATAAAACCGCCCTGTAGAGTAAATGCAACCATATTATACCATTGCATACTAAAAATGATTAGAATGTGATTTTTGTGATATTTTATTCATATAAAAGGTAAATAACATACGACAAATAGAGAGATCTCTTGCAGAGCCTTGAACTCTGACCCACTGTATCCTCTCAGTTAGGGATCTGTTCTGTTCAGGGTCTTTAAGGTCTAACCATTCAATGACAAATGACTGAGGCAGGGGCTGATCAGACAACAGTGTCCAGGAGAGGTACACACAGCTAGCATTAGCTGCCGCACCAAATGAGCGCACAGAACGTCCTACAAGATAAAAATGACCCTATTAACTCAAAAGGGAACGCTTTATCATTGCTATGTGAAAAAAACATGGTGTTAGCAGGACCAAAATATAAGTGTACCTATTTTCTTTCATCGTAAATAGGTATTATGTAAGCATTGTGTTGTGTATGTGATGGCTAATCAAATCCTTCCTTTCTTTTTAAAGAATGAATGTACTATTCAGAGAATAAACAGTTCCTTCTCTAACAAAACAACACCTAGCTTCCATCAAAGCAATTAATGAGCAAAAAAAGGGCCGCGAACAAAAAACAACTAGCGGCGTCAACAGGTACATGAATAGACAAATATTTTGTGTGAAGGCAAAACAGTCATATGCATTAAATGAAAAGGTCCAAAATGAACAATGAGGAAGTACAATGGTCAAAACACTTCTCATCAGAAGTTTATCTAGGTCACCTTAAGTTTACTAATGTTTTGTAACTCCATGAGAAAATACATCTAAGGAATATTTCATGAATTAAGCCATTAAAATAAAAATTTGAGGAACAAACAGCCCCGTGTCTTCAAGCTTTTGTGATAGGTGCAGTTTAGCAGAGATGTAACTCTTCTTTGCATTTCATGCTTGATGTGACACAATAACTTGAGGCCATACATAATAATAAAACTAATTGAAAATACAGTTTAATGGATGATAGGACATCTTAATGGTCAGTAAATCTTCATTTTCAATTAATTCGCCATTGCCAAATGAGGGAAAAGGTCAGTTTTGGACCCTGACAGTCTATCGTGTGGTGAGCATTCAATAAAGCTGCAAATGCTATGAGGGAATTTGGTGTGATGATACAGGAATTCTGTCAGGCATGTCAGCTCACGTTTGGGTTGACGCAACAGCGTGATGTTGCTGTTCCACGTGGAGACGCCCAGCGCATTGCGAGACATGACCGTAACTGTGTGCATTTCTCGCCCCCACTGAAATGAGTAAAAAGGGGTTAAAGTTGATTGATCAGACCACACGGCTCCCCCTGCAGGATGATGCATGATCACGAGTCCCTCCACACAACTGTATGGATCTCCTGCCAGGACAGGCTGCAAAACATATCACAATAATATTAATAGCATTATAATTATATTCAGCATTGATTTATCCGTGATCTATAATCACTTGTGAGTGTTTCCTAGTGAGAAAATATATAATCTGTGACACTGTTAACCTTCACGTTTATTAAAAGCAGCACATCAATCTTTAAAGCATCTTGACCGACCTTGAAGATCAGTGTGACGTTGGTCACGTTCCTCACAGGATCCTCTTGAATAATGCGCCAGAAGTCTGGACCCATTTCTGGTGCTAAAAATTACACCACACTACTAGATTACACTACAGTATATAAAAAAATACACCTTTTTATTATACAGCATGCCTCTGTTTTATTTTATTTATGATCTTTTAACTTTTGTTATTGTGGATCATGCACTTTTCACATGAGAACCAAAAGCATCTGAACCAACATGTCTGAAGCATGCACCATCTATAAGAGCATGGGTTAGGCATTTTAAAAAGTAATATAACATGTAAATAAACAAATACACATACAAATAAACATGTAACTCTGAAAACAGATGTGCTATCAGCAAGAGAAATGTCTGTCATTTATGTCTCTTTTAAAAAGAAAGTGTTTTTACATAATAGCCCAGATTATCACAGACTTCTTATAACTCTTATTAATTCACACAGACAGAGTGGGAAATTGGTTTTTAAAGCTTTACTGCATTTATCTGCATTTATGCGGTTATGTAAATCTCTAAGCACTTGCCACTGTTAGTAGTTTAGTTTTTGGAAAATTCTGGGAAAGTCTGCACAACTTTCTGTCAACTTTTGTGGGCAGATTCCATGTGAACCAGCTCATGACTCACACCACATATTCTGTTCATATATAAAGATTCAAAAAAGGCAGGTGTGAAGAATTACACATGATTTCAAGGCCAAAATGACAGAATGGGCTTTTGTATTTTGTTTTGTTTTATGTATTTGCTTTCATTGTTTGTTTTATTCCCTTGTCATATACTGTCTGTTTGTGTGCAACAGTCAGTGTTAATTTAAAATGAAATACAATAAGTGGCACAGATGCTTTAAAAGGACAATGCGTTTAAAGTATACATTGGTTTATACATTGTGCGTTTCCTAGGTACCAAACCCCATGACCTAGCATATGCTCTACCAATTGAGTTACTTGCTTTAAAAAGGTGTAGATTTGTTTTCGTATAATTAACGTTGGCCTTACCTTTCCTGTTGTAAACAACTGAGGTCTGACTCTTGCTCCAGTTACTCCAGAATCCAGATCCATTTAGTCTTTTACAGCGAACCTCTATCTTATATTGAACACATGACTCCTCAAGTGGAATCTCTGCCTGAGGTTCCAAGAAACCACGAACCTGGAGATGGAACGGCATGCATCTGTAAATGCCATGGAAAGTTGCAGCCACTACAGAGCCCTTTTAGAGCACAACCATCTTTACCTTAGAATTTTAGCCAGGGACAGAACAGAACTATGCATGAAGCATTTACTATTAATTTTATTCAGGTAGTTTTATTCTGGCCACCTGATAATTTTCTTCCTACCTCCCACTGCATTTTAGCCATCCCATGCAGAGTCATGAAGCGCAGCTCGTACCGCATGCCATATACAGGTAGAGGAGGGCGTGTCCACTTTACAGTCAGGGTTTTATTGGGCAAGGTAATCGCTTCTAAATCTGAGGGAGGAGATGGTTTAACTGGGGGAAAAGGGAGGGAATTGTTATTTAACTCTTGTTACAAACCACATTACATTACATATGTTACTAACACATGTATAAAAATATACATAAATAACATACATAAAATATATAATATACATATACATAAAAAATACATCGGCTCATGTACATGCATAATATGTTGTCAGGGAGCTTGCAGAATTTACAATTTGATACCTCAAACGTGAAAAAACAAACAATTTTAAAACCTGATAAAAAACTTTTTACTGAACTTTTCATCCTAATAGAGATGGAAAATTTGAACTCACCATAGTCAATGGGTGCAACAAAGACAGGAAATGATCTCACTTTGCCACGCCCTCCTTCCACCTCCAACCAGATTTTGTAGCAAGAGAACAGGCTTATGTTGCTCAAAGTGCACTCCCTGTGGTCTCCTGCTCCATAAGGACATTCCTCAACCAAAGACATGGATTCCTCACCATCTTCAATGTTCTCCATCTTTAATATGTCCTCACACATTGATTTATATTGCCTACAAAAATAAAACAAAGCAGGAGCTTGACAACAACACCTATACAACACACAATCCATCTGAAATAGAAAATGAATGAAGGATAAAAGTGTATCGACCTGTAAAAAAACCGGACCTCTGCCCAAGCACTCTTGTTCCATTCACAGGTCATTGTGTCGACCTTTGAATTCTTGCTCTGGCAGGTAATATCTGCATTAAACAGCCCTAAAAAACAAACAGATATACCTTCAGGCTTTTAAAGTAAAACACAAGCTCTAAGAATTACCATAATGTTGCCTTAGCATTTCAAGCAGCAGTATTTTATATTCTATAATGCATGCCTCACCTTCTGTGTAAATTTTCGCATAGGCGATGGTGCACTTAAACCTCTCTCCCCACGGGTGGCAGCACATTAAGGAATCAAACCCTGGGCTGGCTGCCCGCAGTGTGACTGCACTGACCCGCTCGTTAATGACCCTGTACTGGCTTTCCGGAATCTTCACCTGGCCGTTCAGCATCCACACGGCTCTGCTGGCACTCCAGCTGCGGTTGTGGAACACGGCGTAAATTGTTACTTCTGATCCAGGTGTCGTAAAAACCTCAGCAGGGATGTAACTGACTGTGAGGAGACAAAAAAGAGAGAAATAAAGTCAAGCAGAGGTTTACAGGAAACATACAAAAAAACTAATCAGATTTCAGAATACTCTGCATGTGACTAGACTAGATCAGTCAGGTAGAGAATGTGTCAAAAGCATGTCACTCTAAACTCAAAAGCAAAACAAGAAGTCTCTTTTTTAACTATTTTAGGTGATTTGACATTATTTTCATGACAATTAAACTTAATTAAACTTGAATACTTAAAATTAATTATACCAATAATCTGGTTATAAGGTCTATTTCTGCCAAATATAATTCCTTTTTTTCCTTTTGATTTTGGGGTAAATTATTAAAAAAAAATCACAACACATTTATGACAGTTTTTATGAGATTCACCTTGGTAGTGATTTTTAATTGTTCTCACTTCCCATATTGGATCCTCATATCAGTAATGAAGCTGTTTATGTCGTATTGCTTGTGATTAACCTAACGCCTCCTACAAATAGTTTCCATGGTGACTTACTGCATGGATTTTCGAAAGTATGCTACAACCTAAATGGTTTGTCAGGAAAACAGTATGGACTCTTTTGAAAAGGTCACAAGACATGTAAAACAGGTGCTTCCATTTATGTGAGAAAATCAAAACAGAAGTCAACTGTTACATGACCAGTTAACTGTAGTTGTAATCTGTAGTATCAGTGAACTGTAGTATCACTTAACAATATACATATAACATAAAATAAATATCAGTAATTAGTCTCGAACTTTATGCCACTTGAAAATAATGCCACAGATTGGACTTCATGGAAACAACAACAACAAACAAAGATTTTAAAAAATCACAATTGAACCTAATGGGAAATGTAAAACGGCACATAACAATAGAACAGTTTTTGGTGTATGTTTATATTTGAATGATGTTAGGGTAAATGTGTTGACCTGTTTTTCTGTAAATCATGATGAGGCTGAAATATTAAGTAGTCTTTCACAAATGTCACAATTTGCATGTTTTCACTCATGTTCCGACCGTCCTCTATGTCTAATTAGTCATCAAAATTTGAGGAGGTCATTTTGATTACAGAATTAATATAATATATATCATATAGTTAACACACACACACAGCATGAATGAAAGTGGCATTTACAGCTTATGGGGCAGAGGCAAACTTCAACTGCACTACAGAGTGCTTACCATCCAGTGTGAAATAGAAAGGTTGACTCCAGTTACTCCAATAGTTTAGGCTGTTTTGGCAACGCACTTGGACCACGTATCTGATCCCAGAACTTATCTCATTCAGAGGCACCCATGAACGACCTCTGACCTTCACCACCTAAAAGAACAACAGTTGATCTGTGTAGTGTTCACACTGTGTAGTGTTCATTTGGCACACTGGACACTAAAAACAAATACTAGATAAACTAACAAAGATCAACATATGAGTAGCAGCCAAAATCTTTTAGAATGGTCCAAAACATACAGTAGTAGGAATATATTATTTAAATATTATAAATAGAAATGAATATATATTTATATAAAACTATATTAAGCATATATTTTATTAAGGCAATTACAATGAGGAAAACAAATAAACAAACACGCTAGGGTTGGGGAATGTGTACAATATTGTGGGTGACAAGTTCTTACAATGGATTCTGTGTGGGCCAACAGATTCCAGAGGTTCTGTGTCAGTCTGTATTTATCACAGATATGTACACGCACGTGCCACTCAGACACTAACAGAGTTTAATTTATCAAATAAGAAACACAAACAGGGTGATCAGTGATCAGATTTTGTATCACCCAGATTTAAAATACGGTTTAATACTGTTTAAGTCAATGGCAACACATGAAAACCTCACTTAATGCAAATGAATGAGGCTGACCTCCCAGTGATGTAGTGAAGAGTTGGATGAGTGTCGGACCTCACAGCTGATGTTACTGTCAGACTGTGTGTCGCTCCATCTGAATATCACCTCACCCTCAGTGGTCACATTGTAATGCAGACTGACTGGTGTGTCTGGTGTGCCTGTAAAAGTATCATCACAAAACATCTGTTTTTATGTGGCCGTCTCAAACCCATCACATGCAAGCTGAAATTAGCATACAATTAAAATAGCATTCAATGTATTTGCCTAACCACAAATATTTACATAATATATCAGCAATATTGATTAATAATATACTTATATTGTTATGTGGAACTCCGGCTTGTACTGTATAGCACAGAAATGTTATTAAAACTGCATGTAATTCACAAAACTAATATAGGCTGAAAGAACCATAACAGTTTATAATTGGACGGCAGAAGTAATAATCAAAATAACACAGTTTTAATACTATTGTACCAATGGCAGGTCACATCTGTATGTCATCATGTTATAATGGTTTATCCTAATCTATATTACAAGGTCAGGGGAAAGGTGAGCTTTAATTATATCTATATAATGCAGTGTTGGGTAAAAGAGGTCTATGCACATGGCCACGCCCCCATGCCCCCATTGTCAATTTACACTATATATACATATATTTCCTTTGAAACACCTATAAACCATCAGTAACACACCTGTTTAATGAATTTCCAGGTTAAATCCATGTTTGAATTGGGAATTTAGTGTCAGTGTTTGCATATAACGCATTTCTTAATTCCAAAGACAGTATTCCAGTCTGTGTAGTGCGAGATGTCCTGAACAAGCACAGATTCATAAAGCAATGAGCTTCATTTTAATAGTAGCAATATCACTGAAAAGGTGGTTCAAGGGTTAATGTCCGGTAACAGTACTATCACACTGACACTAACACACTAACAGCTCTAGTAAATTGCCTGACTCTGCGATTAATACAAACAGGCTTACATGAATTGGCTTTCATTTATTTACTGTAATGATCAACTGATTTTCGTCCTTTCCAGCAAGCGCTCTATGTATTAATAAACAGGAGGAATTAATGTCAGGACAGCTTGTTCACTTGGAAATGAACTTAATATTTCACTGGTTAATATATATACCATCGTGCTGCTTTGTTAAGGTTTGGATCTTTAATAAGTCATTTCACCATATCATACCAAATTTCATTTCACTTCATTCCTGGAAAACCACTTCAGATGGAGAGAGATGTGTATTCATCAGGCCCAGGATGGACAGAACAAACACACCCCAATAAAATACCTGATGCCATGAGCTAATGCTATTAAAAAAATAAATAAATATGTGTTCCTGTAGCTCAATTGGTAGAGCATTGTGTCAGTGCAAAGGTTGCGGGTTCGATGCCCAGAGAACACATGAACTGACAAAATGTATACTCTGAATGCACTATAAGTCGCTTTGAATAAAAGCATCTAACAAATGGAATGTTAATTCAGATGTAAATATATTTAAATATATTTCATAGTAACACTTAAGTCTAGATTTACTAAACAGGGAGCAATTTTAAAAAAGTGCAGACAAACATTTCTAAAGATAAACATTAAAGAAAACACGCGCAATCTCTCATTTCCACAATGACTGACACAGTCTATCAAGAGCAAATGGCTTGCCGAGTGATATGTTCAGGTAATGTCTTCCTCGGGCATTCCACTTAAATTATTTTGAGTGGACAAAAAATCTTCTCCCTCCCACCACACACTCTCTATTCTCAATCACGAATTTACTGCTAACAAATGACGCCTATCTTTAAATCATATAGTTTAAATCAATGTTGGCCAAATCATTCCGCAATGCTTTTTCAAAAAGTAAAGTTTATGTTGACATGGAGTTGAGTTGGGAACCGTGTTAGCGATATTCTGGTAAAAATATAAAACCCAGAGCCTGTAGAACGTTTTGCCAAAAGGAAATAGTTCCGCTATCTTCACAGCTTCAGAAGTAAACAAAAACAAGCAAGCTAAACAAGCACAGGAATGATAGCTCTTTCAGTACATGGTGGAAATGAAATGATTTCACTTTGATAACAGCAGATTAAAACGATTTCAGCACTATTCCCAGAATTGCGCTCTAATTCACTTCCTGTTCAGTGACCAGAAGCTATGCAACGTGCAACTATGCAACTTAATGATCTTACATATAACATCATATTATATTATTATATTAATAATACTAATTACATCTTACATAATATTATAGAGACAAAGAAAGATACAGAGAGTATCAGAGAGAGACAGGGAGAGGCACATACCGACGGACAGACAGATATATAAACACATACAAACAGACAGACAGAATTGTAACTCAAGAGTAATTCTTACGTAGATAATTTGTGTTGATCAGCATCTTTGGGGTGAGTGCAGTAGAGCCATTCACAGATAAACTGATGGACAGCGACACAGTTGCATCACTGCTGTGAGGAGGAATGGAGCATGTGACGGTATCTTCCCCAGCACACTGTGTATTATGGTTTGTTGCATTTGAGAGTAAACCCATCTCTAAACTACAATGAAAAACACAGCACACACATTAATACGATCTTTGTTAAAACCCATAACATTCTTAAGACTCATAGATATCATAAACTTAAAAAGGATAATTTATCATAAACTTTGATGTGGGATTAATACAGGCTGATCTTTATTAGCATGAACAATAAGCCTGCACTTAATTGGAAAAATGACCTAAAATTAAAATGTTATAATTTTTAAATCTTATATTCAAAGTGGGATATATTTAGAAAAATATTATGGACTGCTAGTCACCATTCACTTTCATTGTAAAGGGAAAAGATACAATGAAAGTGAATGGTGACTGGGCCGGTCAGACCTTCTGTATTTCCCAATAGAAAGTGAGTATTATATGTCTGGAATACCATGAGAATTTTTATTTTAAGATGTACTGTTCCTTTAATTTTCCCAATGCGCCAGCTGCCATTCTTGAAAAGGTGAATGAAAACACTCACACTAATTGTAGTGGGCTAACAGCTGGAACTGCCGCTCTGTGTCTCATTGCCCTGCAAATCAAATTTGAGTGCTCGCCTTCCAACAAGCACAAGATGTCCAAACAGTTTCCTGAAAAGACATCACAGGCCCCTGTTATCCTCTTTCTTCACAGTCTATAGCAAATACAAGCTATATATATTATTATTAATTATTATTATATATATTACTATTCAAAACCTCATAAAATGGTGTTCAAATCGCATGAAAATACAAACGCATTCTCTGAATAAAGCTAAATATATACCCACAAAAGATCAAATATTTTGTTTAGATAAAAGCTCAAAGCCTGCACTACTGCAAATTTGATAAATGCTTTATACATAATGTTATCACAGGAAAAATAAGCATTAACCTAAAATTTGTATCGATTTTTTTCTCATTTTGAAAAGCCTCTTCACACTTTAATAGAAACACAAACCCTATATAAACTTATTTGTGGAGTTTAATTATTGGTTTGAGGCTTATCACAGAAAAGGGAAGGTAATGAGAAGGTAATGAGAAGGTAATTCATCTAATCTTACAGACAATCCTTCTCTGCAGTCAGCAGTCTGTTTACGCTCCATTTACTCTAAAGCCTTTTACTAGTTACCAGTTTTCTCTGGTTCAGAATAAAAGCTCCTCACACGCCTTAAATTTGCACATATAAATGAATTAGCCTTGAATTTTTAGGACATAATTAATAAAAACATGCAATGGTAAAACCTACTGATGACTTGCCTTACATTTATTTCGTATGAACACTAAGCTAAACTAGTGAAACTACTGAGTACTCTGTAATTCTCAGAATACATTAATAAGCTAATAGCAGAGCATAGCACTAGCAATGACGAGGTCATGGGTTCAAGTAACACACACAGTATTAAGTCCATCAATTGATTCTCTACTTGGATACAAGTGTCGGCAAAAACGTCAATCACAATTGACAACGATTGGTTGATATAATCCGATATAATCCTACTGTACTGGTTCATAACATATCATGAAAAAATGCTTTCGTACAGAAATCGTGCACTTGTTGATAATATCATCGGGTTTTACCAGAGCGAATGAGTGATGTACCGGATGGATGCGTAGCATTATGCAGCTGACACTGTGCTATAGGTGGGTGTTCTGATTCACTGCCTGCTGTCTGATCTGCGGGCACCTGACAGCATAGTTCAGTCGTCCATTTTAGATCTTCATAAACTCCATCACTGCCATCACTAAGACTCCAAGCACCAAGACCTAGAACATATGAATCTCAAAGTGAGTGACACTACAGCTACTACAATGTGAGTTGGATTTGAACACAATTAGAGGAACTTTAGAATCTCATTGTGAAGAAAACCCTCAGGAGATCTAAAAATAATGTTATTTATTATTGCTTTTGTTTAAACATCTACTGGAGGAATCTGTTTCAAAGAAACAATTGAGCTGCTGTTTATCAAGCTATTCCTTTTAGAGAGACAACAAAAGCTGTCTGGCACTTCAACTTCAGCAAACAAATATGTTTCCAAACAAGATTTCAAACATCTTGCTTTAATCTTGTTAAAAGATCAAAATAAGTATATAACTTCTTTTGAAAAATGCCAAAAATAATGGCTTTGTAAAATAGGTATTTCTTAGAACACTCCTGCCATCTGCCAATGGTCACACAAATAGTCCAGTCCGTTGACCATTGATTGATCCAATGTTGCTATGTTGGGCCGATCAGGAATCTCAAACAAACAGACGATTCATGGAAATCAACGTGTGAATAGTTTTTTTTATTGTTTCTGCATATTATTCAGGAATAGGATGAGGTATTTTAATATCCGAAAAATAACACACATCACCATTAGCAACTAAGTAAAAGTTGCACTATCATCACCCTGTATAACTGTATAACTGTTTCATCTGTGAAGCCCCTGGCTGACCATACAAATTTATGCATCCGATTTATAATGAGGGTGTAAGCCCCGCCCCCCTCCACCCCTTACTCCACCCTCAATCTTGCACTTGCTTGCTTTCTCTCTCTCCCTCTCACTCAGCCACGTGCCTCACTAATGCATCTGTGAGGTGGGCAGAGGAATAGCTGACAGCTGGTGGGTGTCCATCTCACTTTTAAGTATTTTCCACAATTGCATATTAAAAATGAAAAGCCACTTGATTTTTTGGTCCGGTTATCACAAACTGAATTTGAATGACAACCGGAAGCATCACTACAGCACGTTAGAGCAACAACTCACCTCGTGAAACGATAATGAAATTCACCAGAAGTGTTAGCATGATAAACAGAGACCTGGAGGAAAGAGAGAACGTCTGTAAAATGGTTCAGTAACGATATGACTCACTATCTACTTCCACAGTGGAAATCTTTAAGTTTAAACAGCGTGACAGAGCTCAGTTGGTTTAGTCAAATATGCTGCGGGGGTCTCATTCAGATGTTGCCTTTCTGTTTGTCATTTTAAGAATGCTTTCAGCAAGAACAAAATGAACTTTATTTTTGCATGTTATGATGAAAATATGAGGGGTGCTTGACTGTGCCAGTCGCCACCACAATTCTAAGGTGTTCTGGGTAGTTTCCACGGCACTGCTATGCAGTTTCTAAGGTGTTGTTACAGTGTTCTGGATGGTTGCTATGGCGTTGCTAGGTAGTTGCTTACTAGGCAAATTCTATACCCCACTCGTCTTGATAATATTCTCGTATAATCAAGTCTGATTGCTTATAAAAATATTCTAGAAGCAGGCAACGTCTAAGGCAATGTCTGCCTTAGCAAGCTGCTAATGGTTATTGATCAATCAGTATTGATAACCTCATAATGAAATCCCTATTGATCAGACAAATAATTGAGGACAATATTTGTAAAGAAAGGGCGATTCAAAAGACAATTAGAAGTAAAATCTATCACAATATGAAATATTTACAGTATTTA
>JAZGTJ010010839.1:0-17631 GCA_036877575.1 Botia almorhae
CTTGGGAAGGCATCATCCAGAGTAATATTGTCATAAAGATCATGGTATATTGTGAATATAGGTATGAATAAAAAAACACACATTATTGCTTTAATAATATTGCTTATTGCTTTAATTCAATGCAATTATTTTATAAAATGGTAAAAGCTATAAGCTGTAACAAACAAAAATCAGTTATTGAGCAAGTACGTGACAGATCAGTGTTCAACACAGCCTCTTTACATCAATAATTTGAGCTGTGGGGTCCATTTTCCCAGAAAATGACAGTTTGACAAAATTTGACTTCAACGTACATAAAGAAAAGTACGCAGAGATGGCGATAGACAGCCGAAAATTACGGATTGCAGCACAAATTGTCAATATTTTCATTATTTATTGCTCAGAATTATGAAATGCTTTTCTTCCACTGAACAATATAGTCCCTGACACGCCAGCTAAGGTTAATTCTTGGCCTCTGTGGGCTGCGCAGGGATATGGTGAACAGGTGTTTCACTGACCAATCAGCGTTCACAACCGGAACTACATTCTAGAATTTACCACTTGCGTCTGTAGAGTAAATAACTGGCAGTCAAACAACTCTTTACCTTGAGTGTAATGATATACTGTATTCAAACACAATAGTGCAGTTCTGTGCATCGTTCATTGGCCGTATATTACACATGCATATACATATACATACACTAGAAAAGGATGTAGTTGCCAGTAATGGTGTTTGCTGTGTGCGCCCTGGAGACGTTAACTGACAACATCATTATCTAGAGCGTATTGATCCTGTCATACCGCACAGAACAATAGCACGCGCGCGCGCGCCGCCTCGCTTTAATTAATAATTAAAGTGACACTGTTCATTTCAGAAATTGTCAGTAAACATCTTGCTCATGATTTTATTATCGTCAGATTTAAACACAATCGTTACAGACAGTCGAAGAGTTGAGAGGAAACAGCGCGATATATTTTGCAATATATTTGACTGATGTTGTGAAATCTGTCAATATCTGAAAACAATTCCATCTGCGTTGCTTGGCGATAAATTTTCTTTTAACGGATGAATGACGTTTTTTTTTTACATTTTAGTTGGAGCTGTTTTTATGTATTTTTTGTGGCTTGAATAAAAAATCATTTAATGAATGCACATGCAGTCATCCCCACTTACTTTACGATCTGCTGAGAGTCCAGTTTTGGCCTCAGTGCTGCCCACCAGAAAACAATCCAAACTCATATGACTTTACCCCTGTGAAGCACAAAAGGAGTTGTTATTGTCAAAGTTGTGATTTCCATGTGATAAAAATAGATGCTGATGCCTAGAAGTTACAATTTTGGTTGATTTAACAAATTTTACCCCAGCTAATGGGAACGTTCTCAGAATGTTGGCTAACATTTAACATTCTCTCAAAATCTACCTCAGCTAACAGGGAACGTTCTCAGAACATTCTCTTGTAGTAATATTAGTAGAACTTTTTGGTAATGTTATCATTTACCAAAAATGTTACTCTTAAGTTGTTAGTAGAACGTTTTAAAAACGTTACAGAATTAAAACGTTTGAGTAGCGTTCAAGCGATAACATTAACACAAAGTTTGATGAACTAGATGTTTTGAACATTCCTAGAATATTAAAAATAACATTTTTAACATTTACATTTGCTAACATTTTTGTTCCTCGTTAGAAACTGTTTCTTGTTAGGAATGTTAGAAAAACGTTCTTCTAAAACTGTACCATAACATTAATGCACCATATACCCGCGTCATGTACCGCCTGGGTCAAAACGTGAGTCAGGACTGCCATTGGCGCCCCCTTTAAACAAGTAAGTGCATGACGCCCCTGGAGACTCCCTCGCTGGTTTTCACCCCCTCGTGCTCCCTTGTTCCGTCAAATCTCCCACAATCTCTCTTTCTCCCTGTCCCCTGCCTTTTCCATCTGTCCTCTTGTTCATTTGCTCTCTCTATCTGCTTGGCTCTCTCTCTTTACCCTCTTTTCTCGCACAGGCGTTTGTTGTTGGATCGCTCTCATTCTCGTTCTCTCTCCACTAAATGGGAGAGAGGGGAGCTCTTGGCCTATATAGAAATCCCTGTGGGAGTGTATGAATCGCAGATCCTTTCTTAGTAGCTGTTTTGTCATGTTTTATATCATTCAACTAATAAAAGGCAACTCCGTTTACTAAAGACTCGGGGTCCCACAAGAACCTTGTTCTAAATGTACTGCAAACACAGTCGTTTGCCTTCAGAACATGTTCTTTTCCCCCGATTTCCCCTTATTTGCGCAATTTGCAGTCACGCCTGTTCTTCTCCGTCTCGCTCTCTGATTCACTCGCTCGCTCTTTAAAGTGCGCTGCTGAGATAAAATGTAATCGAAGAGCGCTGAACCACCATCTTCCAGATGAGAAGATCAAGCTCTGGAGAAAGAGATCTTTTCAAACACGCTCTTTCTTGCAGTGGAATTATCTTGTCGTTTGTCTGTACAACTGTTGTGCTGCAACTGAGTTCTGCGTCGGTTCCTGATTCACTGCAGTGCTCCATAACAAACAAACATCATAGATGAGATCTGCTTAATATCTCAGTGGCTTCTCCAAACAGCAATGATATGTAGATATGTAGATAACCAATGAAGATATGAAATGGAGAACCGTCTTAGATATTTCTCCTGAGAAATAGGTAGAGAAATCTCACGTAGGTCTCCCACGGAGTTTTAGAAGAGATCTTAAACAATGTCTGAGCTCAAACTGAGCTCAAAAACAAAAGTCAGTATTATTAAAGGTTTCACTTTTAAAGCTCATAGCACAGTTGTGTTCCCTTCAAATATCAGTTTTGTTTCTGAGAACACTTAGAAGAAATAAACAGAAACAAATAAGATAATTTTGAGAACTTTGGTCTAGCAAAAATTTTATAAGAATTTGTGAAGGATATTCAGTAAATCTGTCTTTTAATAACAAACTTTAAATGTTTAAACACAGTTTGATGTTGTTGAGCTTACCATTGAATATCTAAGAGTCTCTGTTGGCCTTCCATTTAATCTCATTGCAGTCTTAAAGAAACCACTGAGACATCTCAGAGATCTCATTTGTAATTTGCTATGGGCTGTATTCAGTCAGTCACACAGAGTGTGTGCTTGTGTGTGAGGCCGTGGATCATTTCTGTCTCAGTGATTCAACATGGAATTTCCTGAACGAATGGTTCCTTCCTTCCACAAGATCCACGAGAACTTACCTAAAGAAAAACAGACAAGAGCTGAGATGAGAACCAATCGATACGTCCATCAAAAGCAGCTTTGATTGATTTCTGCTGCATTAAAATGTGAGCATATACACAGATAGATTAAAACAAGTGTTCTGAGAACCTCAGGTGCCCTCTTAGTCCACTTACAGTAACACAGCGGTTGTTAAGAATACTGAGAAAATCTTGCAAGACTCCAGAACGCGAGTCTCAGCAAAGCTGCCACACCTGTCCACGCTTCCTGGAAACAGGTGTGAAATAAAATCTGTGCATCTCGGTCCGAGTGACCCCGAGTCTCTTTCCTGTCTCGCTGGCAGTTTTAAAAAGAGCTCAGAGAGCTTTATTGCTAAGTGAGCCTCGGCACACTAAAGTGGCCGGTGACTGTGTTTAACAGAACCATTAAGAACAGACAGACCAATCAATACAGACAAGGAGGAACAAGAGAGAAAAGGAGATGTGTAGTTAGCGCATGACTGTCCTGAGGTGTCGGCAAATCTTAAACACACCGATCCGTCTCTCATCCTATTATTCTTTAATACACCCGACTCCGCCACAATTAAACGGAGCCCTCGCGGGGCGTAACGCGCGGCGACCGTAAATCCGACACGTGCGCACCAACCTTTTCATTTATAGTTTCTTTGAGCCTGGTAACAAATAAATAAATAAACAAACGACAACTGAGGGTCGTGTGGCTTACAATCTGCGCAACACTGGGGGGTCACAGGTCAAGATTACATCCCAGGAATATTATTGGTCAGTTTTCCGGGAAGAGAAAGACAAGATTAAATACATATTGACCACGTATTGAGCCTTTGGTCTCACGACTCACAGACGATGACTAAAAGGCACAAAAGACTAATTTCTAAAGACCAGAAACACTTTTTCATTTTTGGAAACCTACAGAACACTTCCAGGCAACATTGTATAGTAGGAAAACAGTTCAAATAGACCCGAATTCCCTTCCTCTCTCCACATCGACTTCTGCACTGCCACTTGTGTGTGTGCGTGTGTGTGTGCTGTAAAGAAAACAGCAGTGAGTGTGTGACTGGCTGTTTCACTGTTTACGTGGATCGCTAGAGCTGATATATTTATTTCCATCTCTCCGGCGTCCTCAGAGGGTGGCGTATGAAGCTGTGTTTGCCTGCGGCAGATCCCCCTGGCAGTCTCTGAGAACTGCCATCTACTTCTGCCAGCCCTCCATTAGGCCTGTAAGGTGTGTCAGTCAGCTCTCATACGCAGGGGCTCATGGGAAGACTGCGGGGAAGTGCAGAACCAACGGTAACTTGTAGCGCGCACACACAATCGTGAGCACAGCTCACCCACACATGCCAGCATGTGTCAAATTAGGACAAGCAAGGGACAATTAAACTCTCTCTTTCTCTTACACACACACACACCCACACACACACACAAACATATATACACAGAGTTGACTGTTGCAGTTGTCTCTCTGCTTTCCCTCTTTCCAGATAATCATTTGTACCGACCACTGCAGCTCTACTGTAACAGTTCTGCGGGAGAGAATGTCAACCTACAACTAAGCCCGAGTGTGCTTACTGTATTTAAGTACACAAGAAAACTGACCTCCTCACAGACAGACAGACAGACAGACAGAGAGAGAGAGACAGAGAGAGATGTACTGTATCTCTGAGTGGGCATACACCTGTGAGTTTGCTCAGAAGAGCCTCTGTCATCCCTCAGCAGGATACACACAGTTCAGCGCATTGTTTTAGCTGAAAGATGAGATAGGACGGCTTGTTGAAGTTGGTTTTAAAGGTCTTGCATTGGTTTAAGCTGTTTTATTACCTAAAGGAACAACCCAGCTGATGGGGAACGCTCTTAGAACATTGGCTAATGTTCTCGCAAAGTTATCAAAAAGTTATGGCAGTAATGTTAGTAAAAAAAAATAATGTTATATATTATATATATAGTGGAACATTTTAAAAATGTAACCAAGAATTAATGTTAATACAATGGCTAAACAACTAGAGGTTTTGAACATTAAAAATAAAATTTTTGTTACTTAATGGAAACGTTAGGGAAACGTATAAATTTAACCCACATCGTGTTGTTCGGAACCTGTAGGACTTTCTTTCCTCTGTGGAACACAATTGAAATGATAACAAGAATGTTTAGCAGGACAGTTTTTTCGACACAAAGAAAATGAATTGGAGACAGACGCTGCTGAGCTCCAAAAGCGACCGAAAAACAACACACTGTGACTGTGAAGCATAAGCCCTCCGTTTAAATATGATGAAAAATACAAGATGTGCTGTAAAGAATCGCTTAAATTTCGATTTTTTGAACTTCACACAAAAGAAGCTAAAGGTGATTTCGAACAACACTAAGGTAAATTAACAGGTTGTGTTCGAACTATTCCTTTAAAATAACGGACACACATTAAAACTAAAAACTGAAGTTATTTTGATACGTTTCCCCCTTTCATTTTGTGTGGGTGGTCCTACAGCGTGCAGCACTTGTTATTTGTTTGGCATTACTATTTGAAAGCCAGAACGTCAAGAGTCAAACATAATAATACATATTCAAATCAACAAACTTTTGTGTTCTCTTCACACATTTATAGAACTTATACAGTCTCAACACTGAAACTCATGATATATCTCACTCTGTCTCCATCTGTCTCTCTCACTCTCCCTGCGGAGGAGGGCTGCCACATCTCTCTTGTTCCTCACTGTTGTTCATCGATGTGGGGGCAGTACAGTATCAGATAACTTTATCCTGGGCCAGTGCCAGTATTTTGCGCACACAAACACACACACACACATACACACCAGCTGTGTGGGTGACTTGGCTCCCAGGCAACGGCAGGAGGTCAGGTAGTCCTTTGCAATGCATGCTGGGAGTGTAGGAGTGCGGGGGCGTGTGACAAGTTATTTCAGCTTTTGTTTAAAAACATTTGCAACAGTTTTACTGAATGTCCAAAACGAGCCGGCTGCGGCCGCAGGTTGAGCGTACAGACAGATTGAATCTTGCGTTGCTGTGTAATCTCTTCTGTACGCCAGGAACAGAAAATAAAACAAGATTAAAAAATGATTCCTGCAGGAGTATATTCAGTTTGAACTAGGCGAGTCGGCAGACAGAGAGAGTTCTTCATAAAAGTCTTGGTAATAATGCATCACGCTGATATATGATTTCTGTTTCGTTCGAAACACAAGACCCTGTCAGTCGCGCCAGGTTCGCGCATCGTCGTCGGCTTTGCTTTTAATTATCGAAACTTCTCGTGATCCTGTTGCCCGTGTCTTCCTAAATATTGATTTGTCCGTGAAACGCCGCTGAATCAGTCAGCACATTCAAAGCATTGATTGTGGGTGGTAAAAAATGGACAAAAAAAGGAAAAAAAAAAGGGAAAGAATTGTTTCCGTTGCCATGACAACCGCTCTGTACAAAAATGCCTTTGGCCCTCAGGTCTGGTTTGCGCAGGGTTCCGATAGCTTGCGGGCTTGATATTGCGTAGCCTTGCCCAAAGAGGTGGCACGTCTCTGAGCCCAAGGATGCTTGTGTGATTTTAATTTAATTACACTGATAAAGCACACACACACACATATACACACACATACACACAGCAGGACCCTCTACATGAACTGCAAAAAGGTAACACAGGATTAAAAATTGTTATATGTGGAAAGAGTCAATACACACATTACTGGTCTTGTTGTGCACACTGCAGTTTAGCATTTAATTCCAGAGAAAAATGTTTTTTAAATATATAAATATAGGATGAGTTGCTTCTCCTCTGAAATGGCTTTCTCTACATGTTAACTTTACGTAGGTCACATGGGCCTATTTTGGCATTGTTTTAGGCTAACCCGGTAGAAAAAGGCGACCCTTCTGAAAGCTTACTAATAGTTAAAACAGTAACTTAATGCCATTTCATATTAATGAAATAAAGGTTATGAAAACAATAAAATTATAATACAATCAAAAACAAGAAAGATCATCAATGAGATACAGGAAAAAATCTCTGAACTCAAACTTAAGCCTCTACATGCCAGTCAGAAAAATCTATTTTTAGCAAAATATTTTACTTTTAAAAAAGTTAACTAAACATTTTAAACTCAACATTTTTGACTAGCCATCCAGAACACATATTTTTTTAAACAATCATTTAAATCCTATTAAATCTTGTTGTGAATGAAAAAGGGTGTTAACTACCCATTGTTATTTGTCACTACCAATTTGATCTCCCAGGCAGTTTATGTCGTGAAACATTCGTTCTTGGAAACATTCATTCTTCAGCTGTCTGTATAAAATGATTAAATGATGTCGTCATATATTTTCTGGACATAAAGTCAGACATTTAACGAACACATTACAGCTTATGGTGATAACAACAGCAGCACAGCCAGTGTAGCTGATTTTCTGAAGTCCATAATATGGTGACTCCAGGCCATTGCTACCCTGGTCGTCATGGCAACCGGGGCCAGAAAATACCTCAGACTGCTCCTGACTGCCACCTGATGGCTGGGCCAAAAACATCTGCTTGATTAATCATTCTGTATTTAACAAAGGGAGCCGTGCAGAAGCGCTACAAAAGCTGCTGTAGTTTAATAATAAACAAAAACACGGCTCCACAAAGTGGCTTTTGTTAAAGGAGACGCGGTTGGTTCGAGCGTCCAAAAGAAATTAAAAAATAACAGATGGATTCAACTCTTTGAGCCTTGGGCCACAAACATGTCCTGTTAAGTTCTGGCCTTCCATCACAAACACAGAAAACCCTGCAGCTGTCCTTATATCCAAAACTCCATGTTTTGTTCTGGCATCACACTGTAAACTCCCTCTCTCTCTCTCTCTTCTGTATGTGTCTCATTCTCTCTCTCTATACTGGGAGTGGCAGTACCATGAAAGGAGAAGCTGTCGGGCGGCCCTGGATGACTGTACACTAATTGCTGACCCTAACAGGTCCAATTAGAAGCTACACGCGCCCCGCGCGGGCCCAGGGGACTACACATCCCAGCATGCCGAGCACTGACACGCTCAGAGTGACATGAGCGAGACACAGAACAGACGTGTCCTCTTTTCTTCTTTCCCTCCATGCTTTTCTCTCTGTTATGAGACACACGCTCTTGAAAAGCTGAAGAAAAAGCTAAAAGTGACTTTACAGGCTTGTTTTGTCCACAGTTGCAGCTGCTGTCAGGGACACAGCTGAGTTTTCGGCCCTTTAGTATTACGAGAGATGATTAAATCACAGTACAAGCACTGCCAGTTGTTTTTATTACTGTGTCACTTCTGGTTATAAAAACAAAGGCACATATATGTAAAATTGTGATATAGGAATAGTTGTTAAACTGTATATTATGTGGGCGTGTATTTGGTTTAATCAACAACAGTAGACTGATAAACAATCTTATTTTTGTTTGATGGTAGTCTTGCAGAGCTAGTCTCGGTACATTGGCATAAAGTCTGATCTATTTCAAAGCTTAATCTGACTAGGAACCGCCCACTTAGATCATGTGACCATCATGTAACGCCGCCAATCACGTTGTTACATGTCATTTATGGGCAGGCAACTCTCAAATGATGATGTCACAATATTAGGCCAACATGGAGCCAATCTCTAGAAAAAAGTTGGGCACACTGAAAAAGAGAAGCGGAAAACAGATTTTGTGAATAGACTTTCTGTCATTTCAAAATAAGCAATAAGTAATTATTATTTTATAGATATAATGTAGAAAACACAATAGAACATACTGTTCTATTTGTGGATACCTTGTTACCGTTACGTGTCACAAACTAAATTCTGAGAAATTATTAATTCTAAATATGCATTAGATGATTCGTGATCACACAGAGGCCGGCCCGTGGGCCTGGACATCTGATGCTGAGGCTAGCTTGCTGGATCCATGCTGATTCGTCAAAACGTCACCCTTCCTGGGCCCGACTATCTGTGGTGCTGATCTAGCGGGCTCCAGCGGCCCCATATGGATCCCATTACGCCCCGGCTCTGTCAGAAAGGCATTACAAAGCATCAGGCGGGAGGACATGATGACCGTATCAAAACACTGTCATGTCCTCTCGGCGGAGCTCTGATGTGGTTCGCACACATGCTCAGACATTGCCCCAGATTGCAGCATGGTTGCTGTCCACGCGATTCACAAGCAAATCAATAGCATTACGTCTCGTAGCCTTCACAATCTGTACATCACAGCCATCCCCAGGGTCTGGAAACAAACAACTGCTCAGACGAAAAGCAAACGAACATGTTTCAAGGAAACGTTTGAACAATAAGTACCGAGAAGTATTGTATATATTTATTTGTCAAAGTTATATAGCCTATATACGACTGTGCTCTGAAGAAACCATTGTTACATTTCAATACATTTGTGTTGTATGTTCATGTTTATATTATTCCATGAATTGTCATATATAACATACGTTGTTATTACATAATAACATTTACATTTCAGTATGCTTTTATCCAAAGTGACTTACAGGCTGTACACAGTTACAATTACCAAGATTACAACATTACATAACGTTAAAATAACATTTAGCGTTATATATTTAACCTTGACATACAGGTGATACTCCATAATAATTTTATGAGAACTGATTATGAATCCTATTTCCACCAACTTAAACTCATGCTTCAAATGTCTCGTTACATTACGTATGTTTAGGCTAATGTAAAACCTAAATATATAAAACGAATTCATCCAATTACTTCTCGCAGATTCTCTAAACGTAGAGATAAACTCCTCACAGTTTTTTATAGTCAAGGTTTCTGTTATGATATGTTAATACTGGGGTCAAACTGACCCAGACAAACACAAACGGCATCTTTGAACGGACACAGTCACATTTCTATTGGGCCTGACGGGTTTCGATTAGGTCATCTGAACATATTAAAGAGAAACGTTAAAGAAAAACTTTAACGGTTCATTTTAAAATGACTATTATTCTTAATGCCTGTACTTCATTGGGGTCTTTGGGGGCGGCAAACCTAAAAAACGTCAATCTCAACAAATCACGAGGGTTAAAAATGAATCCAAAGAACACGGTTTGTTGATTGATTCCGGGTATAGAATATTAATCCAAAGTCGTATAGATATTTTATTAGATTTGAACGCTCGGTATTTAATAGTTTAATCTTGAAATAACATAACTGATTGAGCCATGGAAGCTCGCGCGGTATTACATTATGTATAGATGATAAATTACAGCGAGTACAGTATGCATTCGCTCAGCGAGAGAGAGGAGAGAGCCGTTCTGATGTTAGCACACAAAAGACGAAGAGTTGAGAGATCAACCCCATTTTCTGCCATTTACAAACACCTTGTTTGGCTTCCCGTGTTTACCGAGCGTCGCGCGCGTCGAGTCTCCTGACACTGACACATCGGCCTGGAAAAAAGCAAAATAGATAAATAACACAACAGCGACACTGCGCCGTAATCCCTTTTGTTTCGCTGGATTTGTTCTTCTCATGCGCTAAAGCAAACAATCCCCCGTAAAAAAAAACTTGGCTTGGAACTTCCCCCCCTCGACATCTCGCGCCCCCCCCCACGCCCGTGTGTGAGAGAAAAAGATATTTAGTGACTTTGATATGTAAAGCTACAAAATCTTACCTGAGGCTACACAATCATCTCTCTTCCACAATCCAGTCAAATCAAGAGAGCGCGAGAGAACAAAAGAGATTGGATAGGACACCGAAGACCAATGCAAATCTCACTTTCTGATGGGAACAACAAAAACAGGGGAGTGGGGGGGGGGTTGTTAGGGGATGGATGAGGAGATTAACTGAAAGACAAAACCCACATTTGGCCAGCAAAGGCGAGCGTTTTTACATAGCGCAGGGTTCAAAATGCTGATTTACAGTGTCCAAAATGCCACAAAACAATTTAGTGGACATAAATACTTCATACTGACAATGGAAATGCATTCTGTATTGTTTAATAACAAACATTTTGTCATTATATAACAACAGCGTTTATTGGCTGCAAAAATTAGATGTTGAGGTAAATTTCTTCCAGACAGCAGTGAGATTAAACTAAAAAGATGTGAAGACTTTTGCTGAAGTCTATAGATCTTTGATTTTTGTCCTCACAAAACGACTTTGGAAATCTCGTGTGTCTCTACTCAACATGCTCAGATGTCACAAACTCACCAAAAAAAGACACCAAACTCTGTATGTAATGATCATGAAGTCAGACACGTATCATTTGTTAACTATACATCAGAGGATCAGAGCACCATAAAAACTAATTGATTTCAGCCACTTATTAGTTTGCATTTCCATATAAAGTTACCCAGCTAACAGAGAAAGTTCTTAGAATTCTGGCTAATGTTTTCTAAAAGTTCTCTCAATGTTATCAAAAATCATTACTGTAGTAATGTTAGTCAAACATTTTTATAACTTTATATATATCACACATATCAAAAACATTCCTAAGTAGTTAGTGCAATGTTTTAAAAATGTTACAGAAAATCTTTGAATAACCTTCCACCAACCAAGCGTTAATGTTAAACTAACGTCTAAAAAACTGGACGTTTTGAACGTTTCTAAAACGTATAAAATAATTTTTTTTAGTGTTTTTGTTACTTAATGGAAACATTACGGAAACATTCCTACAACCTAAAAATTGTTAGTTGGGTACCAGTCAATATTGCACTCACCAAAGCCACTTTTTACTCACTTGGCTAGCATTTATTTTGATCTCTGCTCTCTCCCAGTCGAACAACAACACAGTCCATCATGTGGAGATGGTGTTATTAACAGCTAAGGGTTAAAATGGAGAGCTGTGAGGTGAAAGTGGACAATAGACTAAATTCTACATGTGCTCAGGGCAACACATCAGACTAATTTAACAGAGCATGCCTCTGTGATGTAGAGGTCAGATCCACAGAGTTCTGCATCCTGAAGCCCACAATGCTTTTTAATGAAACAGACAATGGAAAGAACGCCCGGCCATTTAAAACGCCTGACCTCAGACTTTAACACAGCACTTGTAAATTAGCCACAGAGACAGCCTTAGCCGAAAGGTCACGAGCCTGTTTTTCTGCGCTTCTTCTTTGACATAATCTGAAACGGAGGGTCTGAAATTAGCTTTAACCTCCCGAATGACATGTTTATTTACATAACCGCTATGGACAGAGGGAGCGGCTCCACGCTAGATCAAAATCAACACATTGTTTTTGCCACGTCGCGAGCAGTCGTCCAGTGACCATCTCCGGCTCGCCCGGGGATATTTGTTGTCAAAACGGGAGCTCGGCAAAGGGCTTCAAATAATCTAATCTGCTGGATCTCAGTGTTTTGTTCTAACGCGTCTCTGACCCCATTCTGTTCCTACGGATCCGGCGCGGGGAGGGTGTTACTCGCTCACGCGCGCAGCTCTAATCCACGCAGTCAATAGCGCCAGCGCGCGTTGCGCGAATAAACTGGTGCGCGGTGGTGGCACTATCACGACTTGGCGTGACTCTAATGCCAGTGTCTCCTCGGGGGAAGGACTTTATTTCAGCATCGTTAAGAGAGGGATCGGAGAAAACATTAGCGTCAAACCGCGTGTGCTTCCATACAGCAGCGCTGAGGAAGAAAAGCTGTCACAGTAGCTCTGCTCTCCGCGAGCGCAGAAACGGTGACCTGCAGTTTTAACTCTGTCGCGGCGAGTCTCCAGCGTTTGCTCCTTTCAAAAGCGCATCTGAAATGAGAAAGCAAATGCGTCCGCTTGGCACATGATCCGTGTCCACTGGGCCTTTAGCTCGCCCTGTGCAAGATGACCTTTGACCGGCGAATGTTGGACGGGTTTTCTGAGCATCATTTTCATTCGTTTGAGTGATTTGTTAGCGTGTGCACGTGGGCTCGAATGCCTTATTTTGTTGTTTCCTGGAGGACTGTAAAGACCTTTTTGGTAGGCAGGGGCGTTCTGCATATTTGTTTTTTGAGGGGGCACCAGTGGCAGTATTGGCTCACATATAACTGTATACAAATTGGTAACTTTCCTGTAGCTAAATTAATACAGCATGGCGTTAACAATGCCAGAATGGGTTTGATTCCCAGGGAACACACATACTGGAAAAATACATACCTGGAATCCAGTGCCAGTAACTCTGGAAACATCTGCCAAATGCTTATATGTAAATGCACAAATTAAGTTTTAATTTAGCATGCAAAGAGACCCAGTTTCAAATCCCAGGTTCAATGTTTGTTTTTTTGCAACAGCCTCTCACACAAACGTATTTTAACCTGCAACAATTTTTTTGCATTCAAAATACACTTTACTCAAAACATTTGCATGAGCAATACATGCATGCTTGTGGATTTTCTTTTCTATACGCATTTGCATGTACAACCGCGTGTGTGCTTTCTCACCTATATGTAAAGCGAGCTTGCATCGTACGTGTGAGTGATTGATCACATGAGTGAGTAACGCTGGCGTGAGTGTGTGTTTAATAGTTAGCGCAGCGGGGAGTGGACAGAAGGCCAAGAGTGACAGGTGGACGGGCATGATAAGGAGAGAGCAGAGCAGCCCAGCGCTCAGCAGAAGCAGAACCCAGGAGAATATCCAGCAGAGAATAGCTAATAGCTGATACTCATCAGAGATACAGTTGCTGAAGATTTTCTGTCTCTGTGGAATAGTCCATCCATTCAGCTCCAGCCTAAATTTTACGCCCTAAAAACATATTTTTTGCAACCGTGACAAAATGCGGTTAATCGCGTTTAATACAAAAGGACCCAATACAAAAATTCAACCAATAATAAAAATCTTTCCATCACTTATCATCCCAAACCTGTATGACTTTCTTTGCTTCTATGGAACACAAAAGATTTTTTTAAGTACGCTGGTAACCAAACAACAGTGGCACTCATTGACTTCCACTGTATGGACACAAAACCACAGAGACTTTCTCAAAATATCTTCTTTGTGTTCCAAGAAGAGAAAAAGTCTCACAGGTTTGGAATGACTTGATGGTGGGCAGGAGTGTGCCAAAGCTTATTCTGTGACCCAGGCTTCTTATTTCTACACAGTATAGGCACTTATACTGCCTTTAGCAAAACATAAACGTGAGACCTTAAAATCTGTTTCTCCCAGACAACTGAGAGGAAGACTAAATGGGTAATTTCGGTCCCGTGATCTTACACGTGTCCCCTTTAGAGTTTCAGAAGAGACAATTTCACAAGCAGGTTCAGATTTGCTAAAGGTACCAAAGTCAAGGGTCACTCAAGGGTCAGAGGTTTCCGTATGCACTGAAAAACCTCAATTCTTCATCGACCAAATCTGAGTAATGCTGTCCAGATTACTTTTAGAGCTATTTTTTTCTATTTCTGCTCCTATTATTTCCTTCTCAGGAATTTTAGGAGACATTAAACACACTTAAACTCCCTCAGCTAAGAAAGAGCAAAGGCCCTGTTTGTAAAACAGCACGGTAAGTACCAGAATCTCAGGTACGGTAAGACAACTCAGTGTGCTGTCAGCCATTTTGATTGATGTGTATTTTAACATCAAAACGAACTGAATGAGAGATCAAATCTGAGCTTATTTGTGTCGAGCCGCATGATGTTTGTGGTACAGTATCGTTTGAGCTTAGTGATTTATCACAAATGTGGCAAACAGTGAGTCAGTCAGCAGTGTGGGTGGCAATGTGTCACCAACACACAGCGCCATCTGCTAGGAGTTTGTTCAACAAAGATCGATTGTGCTTCAAGTCGCTCGCTCTCTCACGTTTTCTCTCCCGTGTTCCTTCTCTCACCTCCTCGCCTCTCCTTTCCTCTGCTCCACACAGAGGAGGACGTGCGATGCCAAAATAAGAAGGAGATGTTGGAAGGCTCAGAGGAGGAAAAATGATCGGTTTGTCCTCTCGTTGGGTGCCGTCCAGATCCGTTATCTAAAAAGTTTGTTCATTTTTTCCTCTCGTCGTTGCTCATAAAACTGTTAAAACTACAAATATAACCCTTGCTCATGTCGCCCCCCGGGCCCCTGGAGGTCAGCTGGGGCGCATCACCACGTAACTTTCAAAAAGTATAAGCGCTGTTTAACATACGAAAATACATCACGGCGACCCACATAAGGGTCAAGTACGAATGGTCAAATCTCAGGAGACTGTGCTTAGCTTATAGGGGGCTCTAAATGCTTCCTGCAGGAATCAAGATCTACGATACGTGTCGGCCATTACATGAGATGTACGAGGTAAAATTGCTAATGTAAAATTGGTAATGTGATTAGAACGGGCCCTGGCAGGCGAGGCTGGGGCCACGGTAAACAAGCCAGCGCTCCTTATGTGTAAGTGAAGATGGTGGAAGAGACATGGACTCGACATAAATAACCTCAACCCGGGCCTGTTTGCCCTGAAGCTAGAGGTCAGGACCCGTTTGGGAACAGCGTGTTACGCCGTTTGGACATACTCGCGCGGGTGCCGAACCGGTCTTCTGTGCGCCTCATTTTGGTCTTCTATGCCCTTTAGCTTCTAACGTGCCAGTTAAAGTCACAGAGGACACCAACTAACGTCTCCTCCAGTCTGGAGACTGGGGATCGGTTTGTTGACAGAGGCGTCCATAGATGCCAGATTGGAATTGGTGGCCCTGGTAAAGGCAAGGGTCCTAGCCCCATCAGACTCGCAGCAGTGACCCTTGTTTTGGTGTTTACACCCGGGCAGGTGTGCCCATGATTGCAGGTTGCATAAACGGGCATCCGTCAGGGCATCCTAAAAAAGTCTACAGGCTGTGGGTGAGGCCCTTGTCTGTTAACCTGCCAAAGAGAGGCCGTGAGGGGCTATAGGCACAGACGGCCTCACATGCACTGGTGTTGCTGGGGGCCCCCAGGGTCAAGGTCCCTCATCTTTTCTCTCTAAAAGGTCTGTGTGTATGTTTTGTTCTTGTACGCTTGTTTTATTAATCATCGTACTGTAGTTATTATTTTTATACAAGCTGCTGTCAAACCGAGTGTTTTATTGCACCGATTCCCTACCCCACCCTCACTGTTCACAGTGATGGGAGTTTGATTGTAAACTTACCAAAGAAAGTGTAATATCCCGCATTTTTTGTCATTAGAACCGTTTTTCTGGTTATTTCCTAAGGGAGAGAAGAGAAAGATACAGACAGAACAAGAATAATGAATGCAAATTATGAATCCGTTCACCAAACACCATAAGAGCATCCCTTGTTTTTTTTCTAACACCCAAAACCTCACCACTTCCTGCCCGTCCTTGGGGAAACGACCACACTTCTCCAGTCCGCCTATGAACAAACATCTGCTGTGAAACACGAAAGGGTTCCCCTGACGATTCTCCTCCAACAGATTCCCTCTTCCTCCGCGCTGTTTAATCGCGTGTTAAAACTGGCGACGGCGGAGCAGGTCCCGGCGATCTGAAAATTACACGAAAAGTCCGGGAACAAATTTGCAGATTTTTAATGAAGTTTCCCTCCCCCCCGCCCTTCAAGCTGATGTTTTAGGTTCTGTTCTGATTTGCTCTCAGCAGTTCCCAGTTCCTCCTCCACAGTTAATTCAGCTCCTAAACACCTGCTTTTGCACCTTTGATAATTATGGCTGGAACGTTTGTTAATCCGCTCTAATAGTGCTCAAGCTGAGGCCGTTTGCAGCTAATAATTACGGCAGTCGGCATGGGGGCTTGGCTCGTCTCTGGTGTAGCCTGTGTGATACAATACTGATCACAGCTCTGCTGAGCTAACATCTCGACTGGGATAACTCAACATCACGTCGCCCTCTTCTCGACGCGTCTTCCTACAGCTGTCTCTTAACGTTCCACGCTCTCCAAATGCAATATTCATCCCTCTTTTGGGACATTTATTTTGGAGATATTAGAGCAAACTTGACCTTAAAAAGAGATGAATTAATAGGATGGAAATATATCAGGAAAAATAAACGAATTCTTGAAGCCCTGAAGGAAGAGCAAACAAACCATTGGCACAGATCTCACCTTTGGGAGTTGTCATACTTTGCTTTTTCCCCCACTTTCTCTCTTTCCTCTCCGCTAAAAGTTAGCTAGCGCTTGCATATCATCATTAGCGCGGCTGCTGCTCCTTCAGAGATCAAATGGTGTTTTTTCCGCACTAGCAGAAAGTCTGTTGGTTTTAAACTCCAGAGGGTTTTGCCCCGAGGCATTAAAAACATAGGCATGTCAATCTGTGCATGTCGAAAGCACTCTCGCAGGCTGCTAGATAAATAACAGCCATCATTTAAATGGTAAATAGTCTAAATGTTTGGCGTTTGAAGAGAAGAGGAACGCCGAAACAGACGCTGCCATGCTTCGTAGGGAGGCAGCGGAGGGCGAAGAGTCTTCTGCCTACGATTTCCTACGCTATGGCTAATCGTGTGTGTATTGCAGTCGCTGATCGTTAGCGATAATCTGAAGGAGAGATTTGAGGCTAGGCTGCCCGTCTCAGATCTTTCAGTATCGACATGTTGCAGGAGAACAGACGTTACAACAGCTTGAAAAAAACACTGAGGTGTGATC